>BSBM01001197.1:2240000-2412500 GCA_027924585.1 Larix kaempferi
TTTATTTCATTCTTGTATATTGTGATTGTGTAATTGAAAGGTTTTTAATTATGTTGTGATTGTGTAATTGAAAGGTGTTTTCCACTGTGCATGTGCAGGTTGACGTAGAGGAGTCATGTGGGTAGGAAGTCTGGCGCGAAGGAGACACATTGGCAAGATCCCCTATGTGGAGGAGTTGCGTGGGAAGAAGGTGTGATGTGGACCGGCCACATCATATCCACACGTGCCAACGACCGTGAAGGATGGGAGAAGGTGGTTTCACAAATGGAGTAAGGTGGTTTTTCTTACCGCCCTTCCAACTTGTGAAATCATGTGGTGCTGCCACATGGAGAGCGGTTTCAGATTCTACAAACACCCATCCCTCCGTCCTAGCGGGCATGTTGGGGATGTGGAACGGATGTGGGACCCTTGATCTTTCGCCGCTCGATTGATATTTTCCGTCATTTAAAATGGTTTGTACATTGGCATGGAGGTGATACTTCCACCATTTAAAATGGTTTGTATGTTGGCATGGAGGTGATATTTTCTTCCATTTAAAATGGTTTGTACGTTGCCATGGAGGTGATATTTTTTGCCATTTAAAATGTTTTGTACGTTGGCATGTAGGTGATCTTTTCCGCCATTTAAAATGGTTTGTACGTTGGCCTAGAGGTGATCTTTTCCGCCATTTAAAATGGTTTGTACGTTCACATGGAGGTGATCTTTTCTACCATTTAAAATGGTTTGTACGTTCGCATCGAGGTGATCTTTTCCACCATTTAAAATGGTTTGTATAACGCTAATGGTAAATGATGGAATGTATCACTCGTGTGAATAATCTCATCACGTTTATGATGGATTGTGTTTATGTGTCACAATGTACAGATGATATCCCGCCAAACTGTGATAATTAATGTCATGAACTTTTATGCATTGATATTGTGATGATATCCCGCCACACTGCTCTAGCCGCCCACTGCCTACATTGAAACTTAAAGTTCAAACTCTCGGTCTTTTCCAGTTTGGAGCTCTGTTTTCTCTGAAGTCCGAGGTTTGCTTTTGCTAAGGTGGAACTGAGAAGAGTGTTGGGCGGGTAGAGCAGTAAGATTGGTTTGAATAATCCACTACTAGTTTTTCAATTGGTAGGTATTTACATTATTCAAACCATAAATCTAAATCTGTAATAGAGCATGCTTATTCATCCTTCGGGCTAAAAATCCATATCTTCCATGGTTGTCAAAAATCAATGCAATGACAGTTTCAAGTTCACAGTAATTTAAAGTCGTTGAACATTTTAGATTCTTCAAATTTTCTTCCACCCTTGTCTGGCTTCTTCAGATTTCCAGAATTTATTTCCTTCAATTTTGTGTAGTTATCTTCTTACAGTCCATTAATATGAATTCACATCGTTATATTTGCAAAATCGTGCGTTACTCATCACTGGGTTAAATTAACAGAATTAACAGGTTTAATGTCGATTGCCGCCAGCTTGCATATGTTTTCTGTCTGGTGACATAGCGTATTATTTTCATATATTCCATATTGTTTTCTACAAACCCTCTAGCATTTGGCTAGGTTTGTTGGAAATAGATAATGACAAATGAACTCGGAAAATTGAAACATGTTTTTTCTTTTTAATATCATTTTGCAGTTAATATTCACTATAGTATACTGATCTATGTAAACGTTATATTTTATTTGAAATATTTGAAATTGATCATTTATGTCTTAATTTATATAATATTGATTACATTTCTTTTATAAATATATATAATTTAAGTATTTAATTTAATTGAATAAAATTAAGCAATCAAATAGCTTTAAACAATATTAACGTATAATTGTTTGCCAATACAATATCTTGGCTAGAAAAGTCCCATGTATTGCGTAATTGGACGTGGTGTATGACTCAAATTGTTAGATGCAATGAGAACACATGTGAGTCTTGCATACGATACCAAGGCATTTAGTTTAAGAGATAAAGCTGATAAAAATGTTTTTAAAATTAAGTGAATTTAGCAGACAATTGGTGAAATAACTTAGAGAAACCAGAGCATAAACATATGAATTCTGATTTAATATTACTTTCATCCAAGCATGAAGAATAACACAATGGAAAAGATTTACTGGAAATAACAATTAATAGAGAAAGGAAGGAAATTTACAGACTATCATTACTAGAAATAATAATTAACAGAGAAAGGAAGGAAATTTACAGAATGTCATTAATGAATAGATTTGTCATCAGTGGTACAATTAAATTCAACACACTAATGCTAATTAAAATTTAGGCAGGATACCGTGTTGGAAAAGGAATTTAATAGTGATGACAATGCATATAGTGATGCCATTAGTTGGAATGATTCTGATTGCGATTAACCAGACAGAAACATTCTTTCATACTTTTGGGTCTACTCTTCCCGAGAATGAGGTGATTGATATAGCAGCTTCTACTTCGCCAAGTGTAGCACAGATCAATTCCGGAATAATCAAAACCACGTGGCACAATCTGAATGTTCCACATGTCACCCTGGAGACTAGATTTTGACATTTGAATGACAAAATTTACAGACGTTTTGCTACAAAGAGTTTGCTGTCAAGTCGAAATTTTGTCAGAGAAAGTGAGGTCACTCTATCGTCAGGTTGTTCCATTTCGGGGTGTTGGAAGTAGATGCTGAGGAGAAAGAGAGTCTTCTCGTTCCTCCAGGGATGATTTTTTCAGAGTGGCTAAAGTAGATATCGGCACTCTAAACACATATTTCATAGGAACATTGCTTCACACATTTTGTTGGAAAGTGGAAATATCTAAAGAGAAAGATCGGTTGCTCTTTCTCCAAGTTCTATTTTTACAATTCCCTAGTAAAAGAAGGGGCGGACGATCCTTCTTCTTCCCAATATTCTTTTCATTATAGCTTGAGACTGCAAGAAGGGTCAATTGATCCTTCTTCGTCTTCACCATTCTAGATATCGTTCAATTTCTAGATAAAGTTTTTCACAATTATCTACTAAACGAAGGGGCGTCTAATCCTTCTTCTTGGAAAACAGAAGTTGGGGCAAACAATTTTATATGTTATAACTTATCCGTGCTTAGTATTATTCTGGTGTTCACCATTTTAGATATATATGAATTGACGTACTAGCCTTCATAGGTTGAATAATTTTATAATTCCCTCATAAATGAAAGGGCGGCCGACCCTTCTTCTGCCCAGTATTGTATTAATAATAGTTCTAAAATGCAAGAAGGGTCAGTTGATCCTTCTTTATTTCTCCATTTTGGATATAAGTGAATTGCTGGATATTGTTGTTCACAATTATATCCTAAACGAAGGGGTGGTCGATCCTTCTCTTCGGAAAATGGAAGTCGGGAGAAACATTTTTATATGTTAGAACTTAGATGATGTCCGGGTCCCTACTATTTATAGCGGAAGTTGGAAGTCGATAATTGTCGACATAGCCTTCGTAGATTAAATATATTTAAATTTATTTCATAAATGAAGGGTTGACCGACCCTTGTTGTGCTCAGTATTCTTCCCTTGTTCACAGTTTTGGAAATACATGTATTGATGACCTAGCATTCATAGGTTGAACATTTTTAATATTTCATCATAAATGAACGAGCGAGAGACGCTTCTTCTACCCAGTATTCTTTTCGTAATCTTTCTAGACTGCAAGAAGGGTCGTTCGATCCTTATTGTGATTGCTTCTTCTACAAGAAGGGGCGGCTGATCCTACCATTTAGAAAATTGGAAGTCCGGATAGACATTTTTTTATATATAATTATAATTTATGTTATGTATTTGTGCTCCTGTTATTTTATATTTCATAAAACTCTTTTGAACTGGATTTTGGTTCTGAACAATGTGTCATGTTATTTTATATTATAGATATAGTTTATGAAATGGATTTTGGTACTCAACAATGTGTGGACCTACTTTTGAATGGATTGAAAGTTGCTGATGGAATCTCTTTTCCAGAAAGAAAATTTTTGCATAATATCAGCATTAATAACGGATGTATCATTGTAAATGTTACCATGTCTTTACATGCAAGTCTTCCATTTCCCTATCGATCAGAAGGTGCAGATACATTGCAAGAGGCTGTTGGTGGTTATATTCAATGGCCTGTTTATGAGATTGTTAACTAGATTGGGTCTACTCTTCGCGGAATGAGGTGAATGATATACCAGCTTCTACTTCGACGAGTGTAGCACATATCATAACAACTGAGAATAAATCTTTTTTTATTATGAGAAAAGTTAAGTTGTTACATAAGTGTTCAGAAAGAAAGGATTGCATTTCCATAGGTTTTGCAACAAATGTGAGTGAGATTGATTTTGTTGGTGGAACATTTTTGGGTGACTTCTCCTTTGGTATTCTGGTCGATGAAGTGGTGTTTTCTTGTATGGCATGTTGTCCAGGGTTGAGCAGTGGATATTTTGTTGTATGGTTGATTAAAAGAATCATTGATTTTAATATAGAAACATTGATTTATGTTGCAAGCGCTTTCAACAATAATCAATCTGAATCTACTAGTTAATTTGATACATCAATGTTCTTTAAAGCCACAGTATGTTGCTCGAGGGATAGTGTCAACTGTTTTTGAGGGACATTGTACAACTCAAAGCACTAGATGCTGGTGAGTTTGGTATTTTACTTCATAAAGTATTCTGCAATTGCGAGGATTTTGGTGTATTTGAAGGCTCCCTTATAAGATGGCCTGCAAACAATTTGCTTGACCTCGATAATGTTCCTTTGGATGTTATACTTTTGGAATGTTTTTGAAGAATGTCCTTTACAGATGGTCCTTCCAGGTACTCCCCATTGTGAATATACAGATGCTAAAGGTAATGGAACAAGGTCATACAATTCCGTAAAGCAGCAAGCTGGAACCAAAATTTCTGAAAGAAATTCAAGATTGGTAACTTACAGGCCTGCAATATATCAGGGTGCATTCATTTCAAACATTGGCAACGAACATTGTAACTCAAATTTTTGTATATCAAAAATTCCACTTCGATCGATAGTTGAATGTTCTAAGAAATTTGATAGTATGAATGGAAATTCAAAAAGACAGTATGTTATAAATTCTATGGGATCAAATGCTCCTGTGGCCAAAGAAGGAGATGATAGAAAAAGAAGCTTGTTTACAATGAGATTAGACACAATAGACGTCTGTTAAAATGCATGGTATAAATTCCATCAGATAAAAAAGATCACTTTGGGTAAGGCGATTGGTGATATTTATCAGGAGTCAAATCCTAGTACTGTTGGGTCTTACAAAGTAGAGGTGCAATGGTGGAAGCCAACAGAAGCATCGAAGGATCTGAAGGTCTTGTACAAAAAATGCTTAGATAGACAACAACAATGGGTTGTTGGTGCAGAAGAAAATATAAAGATCGATGTAAATAGCATCATATGGGCATGGTCACCAAGAAGAGCCTTACAACAAAAAAAATTAGAATAAACGAGAAGGGCCTTGTAGCAGTCAAGGCACAACGAGAAAATATGGGGAATAGTGTTCAGAGTGATGGATGTTCTCAAGGGTTGATAGTAGACAAAATTGGTTTCTAAATTTCTCTATGTGGCAGTTTTAAGCAACAAAATTGTTGTGTTTCTAAATTTCCACTTGGTCAACAAAAAGTTGTATTTTTTCATTTTCATTAAAGTTTTATAAAAGGAAAGATACAACTTATAGCCATTGGGATTGATATTGGATGGTTATTTGTTACAAAATTGGATTTGTGATAAGTGTCATTATTTGCGCACTAACTGTTGTTAAGTGTTGTAATTAACACCTTAATTACTAGTTAATTGTGCTTAAGAATAATTGGCCTTTAGAAGTGGTTTATCCATTGCACTTAAAATCAAGTAATTATCCTCAGAGTAACTACGATCATACTAAAGTATGATCCGCTATACTCAAACTACCAAATTCAGCGGTGCTCATAGGAGAAAATATTCTATACGAGCCAATATTATAATTAAACTTTATTTCTAATACTCAATGTGCCAAATAAAATATGCCATGTGTCACAATATGATCGTTCCACGTGTCACCCTAGGATACTAGATATCAACATTTAAACAACAAAATTTATAGACGTTTTGCTTCAAAGACTATGCTGGCAAGTGGAAGTATTCTCAGAGAAAGAGCGGTTGCTCTTTCCCAAAGGTGTTCTATTGTTACGATTCCCTCGTAAATGAAGGGTCGGCTGACCCTTATTATTCCAAATATTCTTTTCATAATAGTTTGACATTGCAAGAAAGGTCGGTCGATACTTCTTGTGTCTCTATTATGGATATAGCTGAATTGTTGGAGAAAGGTTTTCACAATTAACTAAGAAAAGAAGGGGCGACCAATCCTTCTTGTTGGAAAACGGAAGTCGGGAGAAACCATTTTTATATGTTAAAACTTCCAAGGTGTTCTATTTTTAAAAATGCCCTATAATTGAAAGGTCGACCGACCCTTCATATTCCCAATGTTATTTTCATAATAGTTCAAAACTGCAAAAAGGGTCGCTCAACCCTTCTTATTCCAAATATTCTTTTCATAATAGTTTGCCACTACAAGAAGGGTCGATCTGTCCTTCTTGTGTTCTCCTTTATGGATATAGTTGAATTGATGGATAAATGTTTTCACAATTAACTATGAAAAGAATGTGCGGGCGATCCTTCTTGTCAGAAAACAGAATTCGGGACAAACGATTTTTATAGCTGTTATAACTTAGCCGATTGACTGGCTATTCACACAATGAGTGAATATTTTAGACACTAGACTTTTAAGTTTAAAAATTTGAACATTAAAAAATGAAAATTGCACTTTTCAAATCAAAATTTGCATTTTTTGATTTGAAATTCACACATTTCCAATCACAATTTGCATTTTTTGATTTGAAATTCACACTTTTGAAATCAAAATTTGCATTTTTTGATTTGAAATTCACACTTTGGAAATTAAAATTTGCATTTTTTGATTTGAAATTCACACTTTTGAAATCAAAATTTGCATTTTATGATTTGAAATTCACACTTTTGAAATCACTTTTCAAATCACAATTGTACTATTCGAGGAGAAAAACACACTTTTCAAAGCCGATATCGCCACTTTCACAACTTGATTTTACACTTTAGCAAGGTTGATATTGACACTTTCAAAGTTAGGTTGATGTTGACACTTTCCTTTGAAATTTTCTTGCATTTTTGTGTGTTTTTGTGAGTTGTGGAAAGCACTGAATTTTTCCAAAAGTCAGGTTCTTTCTGCAACCCACAATCTGCAATCCGCAATGCTGATTGCGGAATCTTGGTTTTCGGTTATGAAACATTTTCTTTCCGCAACCTGCAACTCACAATTGCGGATTGCGGATTACAGAAAGAATGTATATATTTATGAAATAAAAACCTGCAACCCTTCCTTTCCTTCCCGCATGTTTAGGTTTGACCATCGATTTGTCTTGATCCTGCGGACGAGATTACACTGGGTGATTTAAATGAATTTTAGCTTGCCCGTTTAGCTTGTCGGTGTTAGCACTACCGTTGTCCTAGATGAAACTGGGAGATTCAATTTCTAAAAAGAATGGAGAAAGCCTCGGTGGTCTGAGCAAAATAGAATCATCTGGGTAGGTATTCACGACCTCAAGGGTGAAATGATCAAATCCCAAGCTTGAAACTTTGCAAGGAGAATTAAATTGCAGAGGTCCTCCTCCAATTACATATCTACGCAAATAAATGGTCTAGGTCGGCGGTGGTGAAGATCTACAGTCCTGAGCACGCTTCGCAAAAAAAGGGTGAGGTGTTTTAGATGGAGGCGAGAGGTTTAGCCCACAAGCATATTAAGTAGCAGATCAATGGCCAATGGAGCAGATCAACGGTCGGGAACTACTTCTCCGATACGACATGTGCTGAGCAAACAAATTTTTAGATCTGCGAACTTTTGGTAGAGGCCCGCAAGTTTGGACGGCGCAGATCTGAGGAGGCCAAGATCTATGGATGAGGTTTTTTTCCTAGATCTAACTTGCATGAAACATCATTGCAAGCCAAATCCACAAAGTTGGTAAAAGTCGCACCGTTTGACGACTAGGATTCATGCAAAATCCAGATCAATGGTGGTGGGATTCGAGGCCACTAGGGATCATAGAAATAGAAACCAGCGGTGATCCATGACCCAGAACGGATCAGGAAAATAGATGGCCAGGGAAGCTTCCATGCCGCAGGAGATGCATGGGTGATAACAAAGGATAAATAATATAAAAAACTCGTCTGCACGGAGATTTGGATTCCATCTGTCCTATTTTTCATTTGAAAAAAACAGGAGCAAGTTGTGAAGAAACAGACAGGTCAGCCAGGGGCCTAAGCCAACCTTCAAAAAAATAGGTAGGTTCTCTGCTCTACACTAAACTATTTAATGGTTGAATTGAGTGATAGAGAACCCACTGGTTTTGAGCTTCAAAGCATAGAAACATTGTTGACAAACAAAGACATAGAGCTCTACGACACTATGATGACTGATGGCCGCATGGAAACTATAAAAAACAAGCTGAAACTGGTTAGGGAGTGAGGTATAAATGTGCACTAGGTCAACCAGTCCAATTTCCATTTGTTTACAGTCAGCCAAACCCCTGTTTTTCTCGAATTTGTTGAATGGTGCGCCTCTAACTACTCTTCTACTGAGAGGGGAATCATGGATGCTTCCAAGTCCAATATACTTTGCCAAATCGATTCCCAAACCCTTAGAAAAACCCTATCAGTCCCAAAAGAGTTTTGCCAGAAAACTATAGGGTATACCGAGGAAGCCCTAATCCGGTTTTTAGACAATCCCCTGTTGAAGTAAAACAAAATTTCTACAGGTCCTGTCTGAATCCTACTATCCTAATACAAAAGTAGGATTTCCCAGCTGAAGCTAGACTATTCACGGAAGAATCCAGAGGTGTTATCGCCATGATGAGCCAATTCCTAGGTCTAGAATCTGATATGAATGTCACAGAACATCTAATAAGTTTGTTTTTTGTCCTAGGCACCTGCCCCCTGGAATCAGATGACCCAAGGCAGTCTACCCAATGTGCATGCCTTAGGTTTGATGAAGTTTTGGTTGAAAGTATGCACTCCCAGCTAAAGGATTTCCAGGAAACAAGGATTTTCAGATTTCAGTCCTACCTACTAAAAATGTTCCTGGCAATCAATGAGGAAAACTTGCAAATGGCTGAGGTACTACTTACTCAGGAGATGTACACTGATTACACCAAGTTCCATGATGAGCTCATGTCTGAGTTTTATCAGGTCATTTTTCAAAAGAAGTTGCCTAGAGTATTACCAGAAATGCAGGAGTTACTACAACTTTCTCCTGAGAAGAGGGTTGGATATTGGTTCCTTTCAGAGCATGGCACAATCATTAGGGTTTATGGGTTTTCTTATGCACCCTACATGCTACCAGTTTTCCTAACCCCCTGAATGTTTGTATTAGAATTCATTAGAAAAAAATTGAAGGAAGAAGCTGAGCACTTTCTAGATCATAGAAAGGGCTCCGATATTGTGTTTCCATGGACTATAGGTCCATTCTTAATAAAAAACAAAGGAGCTCTTACAACCATCAAATGCAAGATAAAGGAGATGGGTTTCAAAACAGAAGCACCCTTAAACTATGATCCCCACCACATCATTTCCAACAGGAGAAAGGAAAGCAATGTGAAGTATTTTGTGCATTTCAAAATTCCAGGCATGGCAGAAGCTGCAAATTTATTGGAATGTCCTAGAAGGATCCAGACGGAAATAGACACACCTGAGAGCTCCTCCATGTTAACACTAGGGAACACACCCATAGTTCTTGGCTCTTCTAGCCTAGTCCTATCAGTGCCACTAGCCATGCCTATGGCCATCAATTTAATAAAGTCCAGCAAGGAAGCTGACAGTGTCCCCATGGACACAGAAGGGGAAGCTGAGAGAGCCCCAAAGAGGCAGAAAACTAATGAATTTGAGCAGCAAATAGTACTTGTGGGGACTCGTAGAGGAAAAAAGAAACAAGTGGATAAGATACCAACATTTGAGATCAAAGAGTATGTGTTTAAACCAGCAGCCACTGATCCTACTGCCTTAAGCAAGGATAGAGATGCGTTGGTAGATGAATACAAGGTGGACTTAGGGGAAGCCTTAGAGGAGTCCAAGTTATATATTGAAGTAAGGTAAATTTCAAGCAAAGAAGTGTCTCTAGTGACTAGCAGGAGCCTCGCTCAGAACACCCTGAGTTTGTCCTTAGCCACCAAGAGCAAGGCCACTGAGCTAAGGATGAATTTAGAGGACATCCTTGTCCCAGATTTAATAAAATTGCACAAAGAAACCAGGGATGTTATTTATACTAAACTGATGAGGACAACTTTGGAGCTATCAAAGGTACAGGTCAGTGAGAGTAAGGTTTCCAGCCAGCTCAAGCAAGAAAAGATGGAAAACAAAGCTCATAAGGTACAGAGCAAGAAATTGCAAGGTGAGATAGTGGCCACTGAGGGTTAGGCTGATAAAAGAGCTAACATTCAAAACCTACTCAACGAAAAAGACAACATCATCCAATCTCTAAAAAAGGGGTTGAAAATCCCCTCTACCCAATTAGTAGCAGTCTCTCAGCTAATAGAACTGGAGGAAAATAAGGATAAGTTGCAGACTGAATTGACAGACTATAGGGCCAAGCTATTGAAGCTTTAAGAGAAGGAAAAACAATGGAAGATAGATATAGCCATTGTGATGGCAAGGGAGAAAATCTCAAAGGCCAAAGTGGAAGAGCTTGAGAAGATACTACATGACAAAGAGCAAGAAATAGAAACCATGGCCACACCATCCATAGAGGCTGGTGATTTCTTCCTAGTAGGGGCTATATCCCAAGCTAGTCTGGAAGACGTGGAAATAGCAAGATTAAAAAAGAAGAATGTGAATCTGAAAACTTTGAAGGATAATGTAGAAAGAGAAAAGGAGGCTTGGGAATCCAAGCACCAGGAGTTGAAGGTTAAATATGATGAGTTGGAAAGACAAGCTACAGGGAAGACTTCCTTGCTAGAGGCCAGGCAGGTCCTCTAGGATGGCATCATTGAAGAAGCAGGAAAATTGAGGCCCTTCCTCAATTTTGTCTTGGACAGGGAAGAAGTGATCAAATTAGCCAAGAATAGTGTGATAGCGGCAAATGAGAAATTGAACAAAAAACCCGTAGAGTATACTGAGAATGCCATCGAATTCCTGAATGGCTTATCGAAGGAGTAGGTTAAGAAAAATGGTGTAACATATAGGGTTTCCATCATCATTGGATCCAAAAAAGTGATGCACAAGCACCAGTAGGTAAAGGCTATTCAAGCTAAAATAGATGTCATGGCACAACAAATCAAGTATTTCAAATACATGTTTGACCGTTTGTTCAAGAAAGGGTTACCTCTGTTTTGGGAGGAGGATGGAACAATGCTCACAGAAGAAGAATATCAAAAGAAATTTGCAGGATGTAAAGTGCATTTCAAGGATTTTGCAGGTATGGATCAATTGCTATCAGGGAAGATAGTGGTGGAGAAAATGGCAAAGGATTTTGAGTTAAGCATGATGTTTAAGGAGGCTAGTACACATCTACAAAGCTACTCTTATAGGGACCACACTGTGATCCGAGTCTTAATGAAGGAGTTGGCCACCTCAGAGCTGCTAGTTGCCGAGCTATGGAAGCTCATTGAGAAATATGGGAAGATAAAGCTGATATTGAACCCTTGAAGATTCGATGATCGTTGGATAGTAGCATGGAGGAAATATTCGTTGAAGCATTTTGTTTATTTTGTTAGAGTCTGTTGTCTTTTGGTAAAAATGCTCAATAATTTTGTAAAAGGCAATTGAGCTAGTTTTTCCATCATTGTCATTTTGTTGTAACTAATTCATGAGGATGGCGAACTTGTTTGAACAAGTGTCACCTACATTTTAACAACTTCTTGTTGAGGAAGCTCGAGCCTAAAGGATCTGAGCATCTATATAAGCAATGCAATAGAAGGAGAAAGGGTTGGAAACTTTTGTTGGACTCACGAATTCCCTGTGTTAAGCACTCTGAGATATATTTTAATAAAATCTGGCTAGGTCGAGCAAGGTTTTCTATTAGAGATTCCTGTGTTATTCGTTTTACAATCTGTTTACTTCTTCTATTATGTGAATGTTTCTATCACTGTTTATTTCATACTGTTATGCTTTTCCATCCTTGGATAAGTGTTGTATCGGGACAAAAGTCATAAATATTATGCTCTGTTGCATTCATTTCATGCATCCACTACCATTTTCTGCTAAAGTTGGTATAGAATTCATTATCATATGCTCTATATTAATGGGTTGTTCATATCTTCTTCTTCAATCACCAAACAAAAGTTCTTTGACTGTGAGCAAGTGGCTATCCTGCCTCTGATTAGTTTTCTTTGCAAAGCACTATCATGTTTAATCATATTTGTATGTTTTGTCTCCACTGCCCAATGATTTTGTCCACTTTGATTTCAACCAAACGACATTTCATTACAATATTCATTCATATGTATCTGGCCTTGTTTAAAATTCTATGAGAGATCCCTCTCTGGAGAGGAAGAAGCCAACTTACCTTTCCTAAAGTGGTTTTGTGGTTACCCCAACTTGGCCTTTCTGCAACCTTAAGGTACAATTTGGGTGCTAGCAGTCAGTATCTTCCACAGTTTGTTATTGGATACTTCCCGGAAACCATGTCATGAAAATCTTTTGGGAATTTTGTGAAAATGGTCGGTACAATTTAGTTTTGATTTGTAATCCATGTTTTATGGGAAGACTATCTTTTGTAACTATTTTTGTAATTATTATTTAAATGGTAGAGGTCTCATGGGTTAGGGGGGAGAAAATCAACAAAAGAAGACTGGAGACACTCTGATTGATGAAGAGATTGTGATTTTTTGCAACTTTGAAGTAATATAGTTAGTCCTTCTCTTCATTCCTCTTTTGTTAATTGATCAAATTTATTTAATGAATGTTGATTTTCACTTCAGATTATTTATGAACACTGTTTAATTTTTGCAATCAATAATCCATACATTGATCTAAAGTTTGGATTTGTCTTTACTCATGATCTATGTGTCTTTTATGTTTTAAGTGAATTTATTTAATTAAAACATTTATCTATTTCTGCAAATGATTAAAATAAATTAATAAATTCATGTTAATTTTTCAATTAGCATTCCAGCTACAGGGTAATCTTGCATGTGCCTAATCCTTAAAACTACTACGACTGAATTTTCATTTATTGATTGTGTTGTGGTTAAACCCGCATTAGTAACTTCGCTATACTCAATGTGCCAAATCAAATTAAAAATAGTAACCTCCCTATACTCAGTGTGCCAAAACAAATATTCCACGTGTCACAATATGATTGTTCCACGTGTCACCCTAGGATACTAGATATCAACATTTTCACAACAAAATTTATAGACGTTTTTCTTTAAAGACTTTGCTGGATAGTGGAAATATTCTTAGAGAAAGAGGGGCCTCTCTTTCTCCAAGGTGTTCTATTGTTACAATTCCCTCCTAAATGAAGGGTTGGTCGACCCTTCTTATTCCAAATATTCTTTTCATAATAGTTCGACACTCCAAGAAGGGTCGGTTGATCCTTATTGTATTATCCATTATGGCTATAGCTGAATTCCTAGATAAAGGTTTTGACAATTAACTACGAAAAGAAGGGGCGATCGATCCTTCTTGTCGTAAAATGGAAGTCAGGACAAACCATTTTTATATGATATAAATTCCAAGGTGTTCTATTTTTACAATTCCCTCGTAATTGAAGGGTCGACCGACCCTTATTATTCCCCATATTATTTTCTTAATAGTTCGACACTGCAAGAAGGGTCGGTCGACCCTTCTTATTACCAATATTATTTTCATAATATTTCGACACTGCAAGAAAGGTTGGTCGATCCTTCTTTTGTTCTCCATTATCGATATAGCTAAATTGTTGGATACAGGTTTTCACAATTAACTACAAAAAGTAGGGGCGACCAATCCTTTTTTGTCGGAAAACGGAAGTCGGGACAAACTATTTTTATATGTTATAACTTCCAAGGTGTTCTATTTTTCAATTCCCTCGAAATTGAAGGGTCCACGGACCCTTCTTAATCGCAATATTATTTTCATAATAGTTCAACACTGCAAGAAGGGTTGGTCAATCCTTCTTGTGTTCTCCAATATGGATATAGCTGAATTGATGGATAAACGTTTTCACAATTAACTACGAAAAGAAGGGGCGGCCGATCCTCCATGTCGGAAAATGGGTGTCGGGACAAACCATTTTTATATCTTATAACTTAGCCGATTGACTTGTTATGCAAACAATGACTTCAATATTAAAGACATTGATTTTTTCACCTTAAAATTTAGAACATTTACAAATGAAAATTGCAATTTTCAAATAAAAATTTGCATTTTTTTATTTGAAATTCGCACTTTTCAAATCAGAAATTGTATTTGTTTATTTTAAATACACACTTTTTGAATTGAAGTTCATAGTTTTATAACAACAAACTGCAATTTTAAGGTTCATAAGTAGTTAAAAAACACACTATTCGAATAGAAAAACACCCTTTTCAAAGCCAATATTGCTACTTTCAGAACCTGTTTTGCACCTGGTTTTACCGCAACCCGCAACTCGAAATTGCGGATTGCGGGAAGAGTCTCAAAATAGTTTTGCACTTTGCATTTCCACAACCCGCAATTGCGGATTACGGATTACGGAAAGAATATATATATTTATGAAATAAAACCCCGCAACCGTTCTTTTCCTTCCTGTATGTTTAAGTTTTAACCATCGATTTGTCTTGATCCCGCGGATCAGATTACACTGGGTGATTTAAATGAAGTTTAGTTTGTTCATTTTTTACTACTTTTCTGAAGTTGCGGGAAGCTTTGAGTTTTTCCACCAAGTCATTTTCATCCTGCAATCCCACTTATTGCAGGAAGACTTTGTAAATAGCTTTTGAACTTTTCGTTCCGCAACCCGCAACCCACAATTGCGGATTGCGGAAAATGGTTCAAGTAATAAGGTGTGTTGTTTGTTCTCGCAACCCGCAACCCGCAATTATGGATTGTAGAAAGATTATTTTAATTAGAAAAGGTTGTTTGCGCTCCTGCATCCTGCAACCCACATTTGCGGATTGCGGATTGCGGGAACCTTTTGATTGTTGGTTTTCTAAGTTGCGATCCTGCAACTTGGGACCCGCAATTGTAGATTGCAAATTGAGGGAACAATGTACATATTTCCAAAATAAAAATCCCGCAACTTGACCCTACATCCGGCAAGGTTTAATCTCAATCGTTGATTCGTTTTCATGCTACGGTCTAGATTTGGCCCGTCAAAAAGCAATAAATATGTGATTTTCCCTATTTTTCCTTATCGTTTTTACTTTCAGAGATTACCTTGCTGCTTGAATTTTAATGAGAAGTTTTTACTGTGTCTGTTACCCATTAATTTCATCATAAATAGGTTGGTTTTGCTCATTCCTCTTATTCAGTTATTTACTATTTTGAGATTTTGAATTGTTTTTATTATTGTTCATTCGTTTATTAGGAAACCTCCAGTTTCAAACATGTCGCGCAATACACATTGTAAAACTGCTCAGAAGGATTTACTGAATAAAGACCCAAATTTTGGTATTTTTTCGGACATTAGTGACCAAATCACTAAAATCTATCAGATAGACTAGTCCATAATCTATTCAATTTTCAATAATGATGACCTCTTAGACATTCAGAATGACCAGCTAGCGTATGAGAAAATTAGGGATTCCCAGCTTCATGCCATTGCTACCAGACCTGCTATCTTTCCTTATACTGATGCGGTTAAATGGATTGTGGACCACGCAAACCCTAAATATTGGTCATTTAATGACTATGCAGGGTCACAATTGGCTACCTTCTACCCTAAGGTTTTCATCAGAGCTTATGCTCTTAAATGATCTATGCGACCCATTAATGTTGAGTTCATAGAATCCTCTAAGACCAGGTACAATTTTAACGAAATGTTGAAGTCATGGATGAATAAACCTGACAGTTTCATCCATAGGGATGATAACTTGTACCCGGTTTCCTGGTTTAGAGAACCTTATTCCCTATTGGCTGTCATGCTATGCAGAATATATGGTCTCCCAAACTGTTTGTATTTAAAGCTGAGTGGGCTCCTATAGCATATCATGTTCTAACGACTGGTGAGTCATTCACTTGGGTGTCTATCTTGTCTTTGAACTCAAAATAGCCATTCAAGCATATCCGAAGGCACCGGCTTTGAAGAAGCCACATTTCTTCTTTTCATCTTTTGTCGTTGATATATTTTGTGCAAAATTCCAATATCCCAACATGGGATGGAATTGGACTCCATCAGCTCCTTCTATCCATGTTTATCATTCAACATTATGGGAAAACAATTATATGCCTTTGATATATGACATTTGTGATCACTTCCTCGGAAGTATTTACTTCAAAATCTTCAGAGAGCAGGATCCTACTTTCTCAGTTGATGCCAGAACCTTAATTGCCACAATTGGTGACTGGTATGTGTATGAATCCTTCTCATATGGCAGAGTTTGGGGAAGCAATACTGTTCATCTACTACCCACGATAGTTCCTGACAGATTGGTCATTAAAGAGGTTTCCTATCAAACTGTTACTGAGGGTGTGTATTTAAAGCTAAGTGGTCCTAAGAGGAAGGAGTGACCTAAGTTCCCCTTGAACCTTGGGCCATTGGCCATCCCAAATTCAACTTGGGCTATAGTGTTGGGTGATAAAATTGTTGCTTTAAAATTGGGTTATGCTGCCAAAAGAAGACATGATCCTAAAGGTTTTCTAAATTCCCATTTCAAGCACAACCATGTGAAGGGTGGATTTGTTCATGAATAAGTTCCCGATGAATCCATCTTTCAGGGAGTAAATACCTTTTCTGAAGTCTTGGCAAGGGCTAAGAGTAAAGATGAACATAACCATATCATGCAGTATCAACATGATCTTAAGACTAAGGTTTTGAGCTACAGAGCAATGGAACTAAACCTCATTGAGCAAGCAAGAAAGGGTAGAGAGGAGAAAGAAGGTCAAAAATTAGTTGCTCCACTAATGCTGACCTACGGTAAAGGGGATAAAGTCAAAGGTATGATGGAAGATGCTCGAGAGGTAAAGACTGCTGAACAATTGAAGGTATTGATGTATGCATCACAACAATCAAAGCAGAAGCTAGCTCAAGTGAATTCGATGCTAGACACTCAAGTAGTTGCAGCTGCTAAGCTTACTATTGATATTCAAGTGAGTGTTGCAGTTACTTAGACTTGTGATGATCAAGTGATCATTGTCACCAAGCCATCCAAAATGCAGAAAACTCAGACTTCTGCATCTCAAATCCCTACCTTAAATATTAGTGACAGTGATGTTGAAGATGAGGTACATTCTTTTGTGCCTATGATTGAGGAAGTAACTGAAACTTCACAAAGAATTACAGATTTATTGAATGCTATTGAAGTGGATGATTCTGTACCAGACCATCAGTTTCTTGAAACTACCCCTATTGCTGACACCACAACCTCAGCACTTCTACTTTCATCTATTCAAATTCTTCCAACTTTGTCATCTTGGGTAACACCTCCATTCCCCATATTCCATCTTTTCCATACTCTAACTACCATCACTGCTCCATTCCCATCCAGCTCGGTTCCACTTCCTATTTTTCCATCTACTATTGAAGTGGATGATTCTATCCCAGACCACCAGTTTCTTGAAACTACCCCTGCTGCTGACACCACAAACTCAACACTTCTACTTTCATCTATTCAAATTCTTTCAACTTTGTCATCTAGGGTAACACCTCCATTCCCTGTATCCCAACTTTTCCATACTCTAACTACCGTCACTGCTTCATTCCCATCCAGCTTGGTTCCACTTCCTATTTTTCCATCTACTATTGCAGAGATCCAGTCTTCGACTATCCCTCTGTAATCACCTCCATTCATTTGATCACCACCAATTACTGATGAGCAGAATCCAGTTCCTCCTTCTTCATTACCAGCTGATGATATCCAAGTTCCACTTTCTCAAGCCTTCACTTCAATTCCATCCCCAACTTCTGGACCAGCAGTTATTCAAAATATCCCTTCCACCCCAACTACTTCCCAAATAACTATTTCTATACCTGCTCCTACTACTACTTAGACATCTTCATTGATTTCAACAATAAATGTGACTTCATCATTTACTGAATTGGTAGCTGAGTTTGAAGAAGACATTGTAGTCCCTCTTGGGGATTACTTCTACAGCAGAGCTTCCAAGGAAGAATGGTAAGAAAAGGTAAGAAGAGAAGCAAGGATCAAGGTGGATTGGAGGCACCTACTCCTAATAAAATAATTTGGACCAAGGAGTCTGATGACATACAATGAGAAGCATTAGATGCTGCCGCGGCCATGGGTGCATTTGCAGGTGCAAACTAGGATTCAGTGACAACACTGAATAGGGAGATTGATTTAAAGAAAGAAGAGATAAATAATCTTGAAGATGAATTGGACCAAACCAATGAGGAACATGAATCTTATGTTACTGATCTCAGGAAGGTTTTTGAAGATAGGTTTGAATATCTGCAGATGAAAAATAACTCTCTCTAGGTTAAATTACATGATGTAGAAGTTGTAAATTTTGCCAATACACAAAGGATAGTTGTGCTAGAAAAACAATGTGAGGATGCAACTGCAAGTGCAACCTCCTCTGCATTCTCTAGGTTTTCCCAGCTGGAGTTTAAGGATTTGGCCATTCAGGTCAATGATGAACACTGTAAGCTGCTAGCTGAATTGTTTCACACCTTGAATGATATCCAGGAGGCTCACATTGTTTTTGGGAAGATGTTTGTTACTATTGATGAACAGGTAGCTAAAAGACAGCAGGCCTTTAAGGCCAATGAAGATATCGTGGAATGGAAGAGGTACATTAAGGAGAGACCTGAGAATATTCCTGCTCTCACTAGTTTCCAACTGAAGAAAATCAGAACTGCATTGCGCGCTTGGCATGATCTAAATGATATGGTTGGAGATACTATCCAGAAAGCACAAGGTGTTTGCAGAAGGAGATGGTATGCTATGGATAACATCATGGAGAATTTGCAGTTCCCTACCATGGACCTCATTGAAAGCGCTTGTCCACCGAAGTTGATGGTAGAACAGGTTGAACGTTGATGTGAGGAAGCTAAAGAGAAGATGCAGCACCTCGAGCATATCAAGATTGATGATGTGGATCAGTTAATCAGGCAACCTGTTGCCATGGAGGAAAAGATCCACATTTTTATTGGTATTTGGCAAAAAATGGCTAAAAATAAGCTGAAATTTTTGACGTGTGATGCACAGCTAGGGCTTGAGTCGGTCAATTATCCAAATATAGATGAATTGTTAGAAATTGCAGCCAATTGGCAAGATTTTCTTGTCCACTAGCCTAGTTCAATTTTTGAAATCTATGTTTTTGGGGGAATTTATCCTTTGTAACAAAATTGTAATTATTATTTAAAGGGTAGATCTCTCGTAGGCTAGGGATGATGGAATTTGGAGGATAAAATCAGCAGAAGAGACTGGGCATACTCTGGTTAATGCAGGGCTTGTAATTTCTTGCAAACTTTCAGTAATACAGTTATGTTATTCTCTTTCATACTCTTTTGTCTATTAATCAAATTTCTTTGATCAATATTGATTTTCACTTTCAGGTTGTTTATCAATATTGTTTAATCTTTTGCAATCTATAATTACATTGATCTACAGTTTTGATTTTTGTCTGCTTATGATTTGTGTATCCTTAATGTTTTAAAAGAATTTATTCAATTAAAACTTTTAGCTATTTCTGCAAATGGTTTTTATAGAAAATTATAATTGATGTTAATTTTTCAATTGACATATCAGTTACAGGTCAATCTTGAATGCGCTTGAAACCTTAATTTGCCATCATTTAATTTTAATTGGTTGATAGTAAGTGCAGATAAGTAATTAATCTCCTTTACAGTGTTCATGGATGTTGATTTTCACTTCATATTATTTATGAACACTGTTTAATTTTTGCAATCAATAATCCATACATTGATCCACAGTTTGGATTTGTCTTTACTAACGATCCGTGTGTCTTTTAAGTTTTAAGTGAATTTATTTAATTAAAACATTTATCTATTTCTGCAAATGATTAACATAAATTAATAAATTCATGTTAATTTTTCAATTGGCATTTCCAACTACAGGGTAATCTTGCATGTGCCTAATCTTTAAAACTACTATGAGTGAATTTTCATTTCCTGATTGTGTTGTGGTTAAACCAGCATTAGTAACCTCTCTATACTCAATGTGCCAAATCAAAGAAAGAATAGTAACCTCGCTATACTCAATGTGCCAAATCTAATATGCCACATGTCACAATATGATCATTCCACGTGTCACCCTAGGATAGCAGATATCAACATTTTAACAACAAAATTTATACAATTTTGCTTTAAAGACTTTGCTGGCAAGTAGAAATATTCTCAGAGAAGGAGCAGCCGCTCTTTCTCTAGGGTTTTCTATTGTTACAATTCCCTCCTAAATGAAGGGTCGATCGACCCTTCATATTCCCAATATTCATTTCATAATAGTTCAACACTACAAGAAGGGTCGGTCGATCCTTCTTGTATTCTCCATTATGGCTATAGTTGAATTGTTGGATAAAGGTTTTCACAATTAACTACGAAAAGAAGGGGTAGCCGATCCTTCTTGTCGTAAAATGGAAGTTGGGACAAACCATTTTTATATGATATAACTTCCAAGGTGTTCTATTTTTACAATTCCCTCCTAATTGAAGGGTCGGACGACCCTTCTTATTCCCAATATTATTTTGATAATAGTTCGACACTGCATGAAGGGTTGGTCGACCCTTTTTATTCCCAATATTATTTTCATAATATTTCGACACTGCAAGAAGGGTCGGTTGATCCTTCTTGTATTCTCCATTATGCATATAGTTGAATTGTTGGATAAAAGTTTTCACAATTAAGTACGAAAAAAAGGGGCAGCCGATCCTTCTTGTCAGAAAACGGAATTCAGGACAAACTATTTTTATATGTTATAACTTCCAAGGTGTTCTATTTTTACAATTCCCTCGAAATTGAAGGCTCGACCGACCCTTCTTATTCCCAATATTATTTTCATAATAGTTTGACATTGCAAGAAGGGTCAGTCGATCCTTCTTGTGTTCTCTATTATGGATATAGCTGAATTGCTGGATAAATTTTTTCAGAATTAACTATGAAAAGAAGGGGCATCCGATACTTTTTGTCGGAAAACGGAAGTCAAGACAAATAATTTTATATGTTATAACTTTCACCTTAAACTTTTGAACATTTACAAATGAAAATTGCAATTTTCAAATAAAAAATTGCATTTTTTTATTTGAAATTCACACTTTTCAAATCAGAAATTGCATTTTTTTAAATTCACACTTTTCAAATAAAAAATTGCATTTTTTTATTTGAAATTCACACTTTTCAAATGAAAATTTTCATTTTTTTATTTGAAATTCACACTTTCCAAATCACAATTTGCATTTTTTGATTTGAAATTCACACTTTTCAAATCAAAATTAGCACTTTTTGATTTGAAATTCACACTTTTTGAATTGAAATTCATAGTTTTATAACAAAAAACTGCAATTTTAAGGTTCATAAGTAGTAAAAAAACACACTATTCAAATAGAAAAACAACCTTTTCAAATCCCATATTGCCACTTTCAGAACCTATTTTTGCACTTTAGAAAGGTTGATATTGACACTTTCAAATTCTAAATTCACACTTTCTTAGTCCAAAATTTTCCTAATATGTCCAAGTTTAATGAAATTGGCATTTGCTCCTTGTGGTGTTAAATGATGATATTTCATGTGTTATGTTATGCTTGTTATGTTCAAGTTATTGGTATGAATGGTTACATGAGATTGATCAGTAGGAAGGTTATGTATAAGCATGAGTATGAAGCAGATGCATGTTTGATTGTTTAATCATTTGATTGTGTTAATGTGTTTCTAATCTTGCATGTGGTAGATGCATTGATTGGGTTTAACTTCATTCATAATATGTGTTTAGTTATTGTTGATACACCGGAGATCGTAGCATCAATCAGAAAGGGATTCTCCCCGATAGATTATCCCAATTAGATTATCTACCGTTTGGTATGGGGAATCCGTCCAGTTAGCGGTTTCGGCAACTGTGGGTTTGGAGATTTGCTCCAAATATATCGGTTATGGCCCGATCCACCGTTCTTTTGAATTTTATGTTTTAGAATGATATGCAAGTGCCTAGTCTAAATTTAATCGAAATGCAAAACTGGAAAAACAGATCTATGTCTAAAACTGAAATAAATCTAACTATCCCTGCAAGGAGCAAATTATGAAAATGAGTAATGTGCTGGAAGATTTGTCTAAGATTCAACAGGAAGCCACTAAATCTTAAAGATAGATTGTTGGCTTCTTTCTGGGGCAGACCCGGGTTTTAATGAAGCGCAGCAACAAAACCCCTTGGCGCACTGGCCCTCTCGGCAACGAGCTGCGCAGCAGCTCGAGGTCTCACCCGAAGTGGCTATGGGGGGGCTAAGGAATCAGATTTCCTTAACCTAGGCGACGCGGAGACTATTCTCTCTTCCTCGACGATTCCTCAAAGCAGACTGTCTGACTTTTCGCAGACCCCTCGGCGTAACTATGCTGGATTCTCGCCGAGCAACCTAGCTGCGCGGCATCTCCATTCCGGCACACGAGGCGACTATCCCCTGCGTCGGCGCTCTATGTATCTTTTCTGCCCGCGCGCCTAGCACAGTAATGCATTCCTCTATCGCTGCGGCGACAGTGTTCTACAGATTCTTCGACACTTAACGATTATAGTTACCAAGGAAACTCCACGAACTTACTTAACACTCATAAAGATAATGCAAGATTCATGAATACACAGGTAGCGAACCAAAACAGGCATTTACTCAACACAACATCATAACAACAAGAAGTATGAAGTTCACCTCCTCGAGGAAAACCACGTCCACGGGAGTGATATTAACCAGAAAATGATAGAATTACACAATATGCTGTGCACACAGCTGCAGCCTTATATCTTTCCAGGAAACTCCACGCACACAGCTGGGAGCCCTTCTCTCGATCTAGTCTCTTTCTCTTAGAGATTACAATAGTTCAGACGTCGACTCAGACTGTCTGCAACTCAGGGATTAACTCCACGGCTATCCCGGTGCTAACTCTTCTTATAACAACACAATAGAAGACTGAATGGCTAGCTTACTAGCGGACTGACTAACCAACTTACTAACTAACATCTATCCTTTACAATTACACATATATATAGGTGGCCATGACGGTCACACCTTTACAAAACTGTGGGCCTTTCCCAACAGTAATCCCCAAAAACCCTAACCACGCACATGGATAGGTGTACTGTAGGCGCCGCTTGCAGTCATGTCGCCACTTCCTGCAGGTTCCGTGACTTCCGGCGCAGATTGCGGGTATGGGCGCCTTGTCCTTCACCTTCAATGCTTTGGTTCGTTGCTCCTTCTTGATCCGAGCAACCATAACTTCTGTACTTAGCCTTAAATGAGGGTAGCTGATCCCTCTACTCCGTCGCTTCATTTATTATGGTAGCCGAGCTTTCTATTCAGCCACATTCATTCTTCTATGACGTGCGCGCGAGCTCCACGATTTTCGGTCCGTGATCTGCGCTGAGCTCATCCATCTGGAATCGTACTGCGCACCGTCTCCTTCTATCCAAAAATTGGTGTTTATTCAAAATTAGCACTTTCCTTTCATACTTGTGCTTTTTCCCCAAAATTCGCAGCTTTACCATAGCTGCGGCCTAGGCTCCATTAGGCCCCTAACACTTACTTGTGGCTCGCCCTCGAGCCACTCGCACTAGCATGTGGTCTCTTTACTCGCGCATCTGCTTTTTCTTGGGTCTCCACGAATGTTTTCTTCCATTGCGCAATAGCGGAGTCCATTTCATCGACACACTCCACAGCTGTCTGCACCGTTTCTGCAGTGGCTTCTTCTTTAGTTGTGCCATCAATCACCTGTTGAGATTCTGCAATTTCTTTGATCTTTTCCTCTATCTGGGTAGCAAGGTCAGCATACTCATCCATAAATGGCTGAATGCTGTTGGTGAGTTTAGCATCTTCATTTCTGAGCTTGTGCAGTTGCTGTTGGATTCTGCGCACTTCACTCATTTTCCTCATTTTTGCTAAGCCTTCTAAGGCCTTAGCTTCTTCAGTCAGAACAGTTAGGGACTGTTCTGCAGCTTGTACCTGTTCAAAAAGACCAACTTTGAAAGGGAGCGTCTCAAGCTCCGTCCAAGCCTCCATAGCTTGGTTCATCAGGTTCTCGGCTTCAGCTGCTCTGCTCTTCAGTTGTGTAGAAGTTCTGCGCAGCGCTTCAAATTGTTCCTGGCTATCATCTAAAAGATGCGCTGCAACACGAGCTTCTAGTTCTGCGATCTGCGTTCTATGGTCTTCAGCAACTATTTATAGCAACTATTTCATGCTCCAGGGTTTTCATCCTTCCTCCAATAATTTGAACTTTCTCAACCAGAGGAAGGTCTGGTTGAATCTTGCAGGCTGGAAACTCCTAGGAAATTTCATGAACTGCGTTCCTTATGCCAATGTCTTGTGCTTCATAAAGTGCGAGCTTCTCGGAGATATTCTTATGGCTTGCCTTCAGCTCTATCTCCTGCGATTGCAGTCTTTGGTTTGCATGGAAGGTAGAGAGCTCTCTAGCTCTCAGCTCAACAGAAAATTTCTCGTGCACTAGCTGTAGAGTCTCTATAGGAATTAAAGACAAATTTATTTCAACGGGCCCAACTGTGCTTACCTGTAGTGCAGCTAGCGGATCCGGAAGTGTCATGCTTATAGGCGGAATGTGCACGACAGTATGCCTGTCCGCAAGTACTTCAACACGCTCGGTACTTGTAGTTACTTGTGGCGCCTGCGAAGTAGATGTTGGCGCATGGGTCTACGCAACTCTTCCGGTGAGACCTTTTAATTCCACAAACTGTAGGTCTAGAGCACTTTTGATGTGAGCGTGCGCCGTCCGCAGCTCGCGAAATTGCTCTTTTAGATACTGGTCGATCCCCGAGGGAATGGCCTCAGAGGGATGCGACACCTTTTGTTTCTTGGTCGCTGGTTCTGTCAAACCTTCATCACTTCTTTGCTCGAGGGATTCCTTGCCCTTATCCTTCTCTTGCGCAGCGGCGGGTGGCATCGCAGATGCGATTTCGGCAGCCTCCCTCCATTCATCCGACCAAGACTTGATAGTTTCTTCAACGTCTTCAGTCGTCATCCTGTAAATACCTACGGCCCATTCCTCTTAAATGCAGTAAGGGCACAGGTAAAGTTGATGCAAGTCGGCAGAAAAGGCCAACTTTCCTTCATATATTTTTGTTGTCTCCTCACTCAGCCTCGACATTTCTTGAATGGTATCCTTAAGGAGATGGTAGTATTCACAAAATACAGCGCGGTTCATCTTGTGCTTCGCGGGATTATTGGAATCCCAGAGGTTAACATAGCGGATGCCGACAGGTTCTCCTGCGCGGCGCGGAAGGAACTGAGTGTTCGGGGGTTCCTTCCACCTGACGAGAGAACATCAAATTAAAAGCCAAGAAAAATGGAACAACTGACCGGGGGTGTCTTGGATGTTTCAGCAGTCTTCCAAGAAAGAATTGAGGAGGAAGAGGGACCAGTTGTACTGTTCTCCCTCCGCAGCTGCGATGGCGAGCTCCACGACAGCTCCAGTAACTTCCTTTGGTCTGCACTTTGTGAGAAGTCTGCCTGCAAGTAGACTTCCTGTAAATCGAAGTGCTTCATCCTTGACTATAGTGAGGTCATAAGCTCGACCTCCTCTTGTTAAATTATATTTCTGCACCAGTCGTGCAGCCAATTTTCTGTCCTTCTCCTTTTCGACAAAATGAATATTAGGGTCCTTACCAACCTTAGATAGGACGGTAATATGGTGAATCAAATCGACATTTAAATCGATTGGCCTCCCCAACCAAAGGTAACCACCATGAACGCAAGATAGCAGCGTCTTAACAACTGCGTTCACTTCATTGCTACGCCCGAAATGCAGTAGCTTTAACAGGTTCAGGAGTCCAGATCGCTCAAGATTTGCTGCGAAATCTTTTGGAACGAATTCATCGACCTTTCTATCAGTATTATAGACTACCATCAGATAACGATCTGGCGCAAACTGAGGATATGTTCTTTAGTCTCCCAAGTTGAAATCAGAGAACTTGACCAGTGGAAGGTGTCCAAGCAGGGACCCTTCTTGCCGCACGCCCACGGGCAATGGAGGTAACGGAATCGGATACTTTGCATTCTTCAGGATATGCACTTCTGGTGCATCATCTGGGCGCGGTGGAATATAATTCACCATAGTGGCTAACGGCTCTGGAACGGGCTCGTCCTGCTGCTGCTGAGATGCCCTCGTTCCAGGAGATTGTCTTGGGTCAGTCCAACCAGGGTGTACATAAGTTGAAGCCGTCACCGGAGTAGTCATGCCGAAATCTAAGCCTCGGCGCATGAACTGACGAACAACTTCTTCAGTTGACAGGTTCTCTGTCGTGAACCGGTATAGGGAACAAGAACTTGGACAGAAAAATGGTGGAACAACGTAGGATATGGACACTGAAAACAAAGGAAATACTCTGCACAACTCGGCTCTGAAAACAATAACTTAGATTCTCAAACAAGACTGCAACTCGAGAAAAGTAACCCGAAAATATACAAGTGTGGGGTATTTATAGCCAAATGTGATAGTAAATGCGGGCAAGTGGGGTTACTAGCTGTAGGCGCCTATGCATGAGTTGACAACCCCGCTATCCCCCTTGCCTCTGCAGTGCATTTATTGTGATGGACGGGTTCTGACAGGCTTCCGGGAGAAGCTAAAGCTTTCGACGCATGAGTTAAATGCAAATATTTACGGAGATCAAGCCGAATCTGTCAGAGCAGCTATACTTAAATGGCGGGCTTATCCTTCATTTATTCTCAGGCGCAGGTACATAACTGCTGTAATTCAAATTTTTCGGTAGGTCATTTCAGCTTAGGTAACTGTGCATATAGAGGGGTCCACGCTGAGAACTCCTCAAGCGACAAATTGACACAGGTAGCTCCGCAAGAGTGACGGTTCAACGGTCCGGGGAAAACTTCGCAAGAGCGCAAATATAGGCTCGCTCAACACAAATTTTATTCGACATGCGCGGATGTTTCAAGGAACTGCGTGGGAAGCCGGAAACTGAAAGTGTCTCGCAGCTTCCGTGTAGACTGTGACAATGCGATGTCTCTTTCAACTACACCGGACATCTGCACTTCTTTAGCAATATATTAAGTCGACAGGGCGGAGTGGCTGTCGCGATAAATCTTGAGCCGACTCCCGTTGATCATTGTAGGTAGCAATTCTCCATTAAGCTTCGCAAGCTGAATTGCTCCTCCTTCTGTTATCTTTGTCACCAGAAAAGGGCCTAACCAATGTACACGAAACTTGCCCGAAAACTTGATGAATTTACTATCATAGAGGAGTACCAAGTCTCCTTCTTCAAAGTGTTTATTCTTAATGTTCCTGTCATGCCAAGCTTTCTGTCTTGCCTTCTGTACCTGTTGATGGAATCCGGCTAAAAGTCTGTCTTCTTGTAAGGCAAGCAATTGTGAAAGTCTTTCACTCATGGTATCAGTATCTGCCATCTCTGTAATTTGCGCAATTCTGAGACTGGGAACAATGTATTCCATGGGCATAACTGCTTCTTGTCCGTACACCAAACTGAAAGGTGTGTGACCTGTTAGTTTCTTGCATGTGGTTCTGTGAGCCCATAATACAACTGTGACTCTAAGGTCCCAATCATCTCTTTGTTGATTACAGATCTTCGTCAGGGCATTCTCAAGAATCTTATTGAATGCCTCCACCGTACCATTAGCTTGAGGGTGGTAGGGTGTACTCTTATGGTGACTAATTTGGAATTCTTCAGTAAGGGCCTCTATAGTCTCATTGAGGAAATGTGTACCCTGATCACTCATGAGAATCACTAGGCATCCAAACCTAGTGATAATGTTCTCAAAAATGAACTGCGCGGCAGTGGCAGCATCGCAGTTCTTAACTGGCTTCGCCTCAGCCCATCTGGTGAGGTATTCAGTAGCTGTAATGATGTATCTCGCGTCGTTTCTTTTTCCTGGTGGGTTGATAGGTCCTACAAAATCAATGGCCCATTTATCAAAAGCACGCAGTGTGATCTGGGGTCTTAGCGGCATTTCATCTCTCCTTGAGGGTTTTCCTGTTCGCTGGCACACATCGCAACATTTGCAGAATTCCTTAGTATCCTTGTACAATGTCGGCCACCAAAGACCTACGGCTAAGATCTTCTGCCCAGTCGGCTTTCCTGCGAAATGGCTTCCTGCGGTACCTGAGTGCGCTTCTGTGATGATAGAGCTTTTTTCATGCGATAAGATACATCTGCGCAAGACTTCGTCAGGGCCCAACTTATAGAGCTGGCCTGCTATCAAAGTGAAGTCTACGGCTTTGAACACAAGTTGCTTCTTCTGCTGGATTGTAAACTCAGCCGGCGCTTTCCTGGTAGTGAGAAACTCAAGAATATCGGAATAATATTCATCTGCTGCTTGAATAAAAAACAACTGCGCATCAGGAAGATTGTCCTTCAGACTTGTAGGTTCCTCTCCTGACTCTATCCTGGATAAATGGTAAGGTCCTGCATTCAATCTGCCTAGCTTTACAATAACCTCAAAATCATATTCTTGGAAGAGCAGTAGCCATCTGCAAATTCTTCCCCCTAACACTGGCTTATTGACCAAGTATTTCAAAGCAGAATGGTCAGTATACATTTTAAAATGTGCGCCCAACAAATAGTGTCTGAACTTCTGTAGGGCATACACCATAGCTAGTCCTTCTCTTTCTGTATTGGTGTAGTTCTTCTCGGCTGTGGATAGCTTTCTGCTGGAGTAAGCAATCGGGTGGTCAATACCTCCTTCTCCAAGTTGTGTAAGCACTACCCCCAATGCTATGGAAGAAGCATCGACATGAACATGAAAGGGTTTTCTCCAATCTGGGAAAACTAGAATTGGCGCAGTGATCATCTTTTCTTTAAGTGTATCCAAGCTCTGTTGGCATTCTTCTGTCCATTGGAACTTCGAATCCTTTTTCAGCAATCTTTCCATAGGTGCTGTGATCTTTGCATAACCTTTTATAAATTTTCTGTAGTATCCTGTATGTCCCAATATAGTGCGCAATTGTTTGACTGAGTTGGGCGCAGGTAAATTAGCAATGATGGCAACCTTCGCAGGATCCATCAGGAGTCCTTGTCTGCATACAATATGACCCAACAAAATACCAAAAGGAGCACAGAAGATACATTTTTTCAAGTTAAGGGAAATCTGATGCTGTCTACATTTTTCTAACATCATGCGCATATTCCCTATATGATTCTTTAATAAACCAAATACAGTCTAGTCATCAAAATAGACTTCTAAAAACTTGTGAATGAATTCTTTAAGAACAGCAACAACAACTCTAGAGAAGATAGCAGGTGCGTTCTTAAGACCAAAGGGCATTACCGTGTACTGGAATGAGCCCCATTCAGTCGCAAAAGTAGTCTTATGGAGGTCATCTGGATGGATTCTGATCTGATGGTATCCCGAAAAGCCATCAGTGAAGGAGTAAGCCTCTTGTACTCCAACATTATCAAGCACTTCGTCTGTAAAAGGAGTGGGAAATGGATCATGCGCTGATGCATCATTGAGTTTGCGCAAGTCCACACAGATTCTTATTTCACCTTTTGTCTTTTTCTCTTGTACAACCATAGGACTAATCCAATCACTTTCCTCTACTGGCTCAATAATACCTGCTGCGAGCATTTTATCAATTTCTTCTTTAACGTTTTCTTTATATTGCGGATTCAATCTGTACGGGCGCTGTTTTACTGGCTTGGCGTCTGCTTTCAGAGGTATGCGCATTACTCCTAAGTCTCCGAGGATGCCTTTCATTTCTATGAACTTGGTAGGAAAGATATCCTGGTAGTCACGTAATAAGTCTGAAATATGCCCAACAGTTTCATCATCCCAATAATCTCCTATAGAAGCAAACTTGGGTTCGGCTTCTGTACCAATGTTAATCTTTTTGAGCTTGATGTGTACTGTAATGGCAGGGATATCAAGCTAAGGACCTTCAACATTGCGTGTCCCTTCTGATTCTGGAATATTAATGTTGCGAGGATCATCGTCCTCTTCTCTAGTGGTGAAATTATAGCATTCCAGGGCATGTTCTATCTGGACAGCCCAATCTGGTTGGGAATATTCTGGTAATGGACATTGTTCAAATACCTTCTTTTTAATGCACTTTAAAGCATGGTCAATGCTTGGATGTTCTGACTCAAAGCTGAAGGTAAGTTGAAAGCTTTCTATCATAAGAGGCCAAATGATAGTGCCTCTGCGTAATTCTGTTTCAGTATACCAGTTCCTTGGAACTGTATCCAATGTGTGGATGAATAGGTGAACCCACTCATCTTCTGGAATATTTGACCATTTCTGAATACATGCTTCAATATGTGACCTGGGGTCACTCTGTCCCTCATATTTGCGTAACACTTCTGCTGTAGTGTCCTGAAATCTGGGCAGTATCAATCTGCGACAGTCTTGCCATGTGTGAATATTCTCTTTATGCGCACCCCACCATCTTGCGGGTGTAGCGCGTAGTGCTACGTCCAGTGCCTGTATGCGCTGCTGTTCTGGAAGCTGTTTTTCATATGCATGTATGAATTCGCTTGCATCGGTTAAACCATCAAAAATTGGAGTGTCAGTCAATTCTGTACCAATCCATCGAATGGATTTAGTCATCATGGCGCAACGTCTTGCAGAAACCTCATGTAAACGATTCTGCCAGTTTTCCAATCCTGCATCTGAGTCTGATGTGCACGAGCTATCGCATCGCCAGCTGATATGGCCATCTGCTGTGGGATTGACATAGTCACTATGACTAGCAGTCATCTGATACAAGCTTTCCATGTGGTGCACTTCTTCTTCTGCCCGAATGGGTTCTATATACCTTGGTCCTTGGATAGGATCAAGCGGTGCAATGACCCTAATTTGGTCATCCTCAAAGGTCATCTGTCTTTTCTTCAGATTAATGACAGCCAAATTATCAAATGCCCAGTCTATGCCTAAAAGTGTTGGGTAAGGTCTACTATCATCCATAATTTTGATTACTTCAAAGTCTGCAGAACTTCTTACTCCCTCGATATCAATAGGTACATTGGGTAATCTGCCCAATGGAGAGACTCGTTGCTGATTCGCGAGTCTTAGCTGGATGGGGGATCTTGTAAGCTGAGGGCTTCCCATCTGTTCCCATGTCTACATGGTGAGAACATTAACTTCTGAGCCCAAATCTAAAATGACTTCGTCCATTTCAAATGCGCCAATCTACGCTGTGAGCCTCATCTCTTTTCCAGTTCTAGTGTGACTCCCAATCTGGTGAACAGCACGTTGCGGTGTGTTCCTCAAAGCAGACTGTTGACATTTATCCAATAGGTGTTGAAGTTCCATAGTTGCTTTTTCATTGCACAACAACTTTAAGCAGTTCCTCAGAAAAGTATCGACACTACCTAGTGCATCCTCTTCATCAGGCCTTCCGGATGTAGTGGCCTGTTCTTGTACCAGGTTATCTTGTCTTAGCACTTGCAATCTAATATCATTATGCGGAATTGCGACAGGACTTGAAGCTCTCGGATCTGAGAAATACTCTTGAGCTTGCTTGAATGCTTCTTTTTGCTTCTGCAGTTTAAGTGGGGCTGGTTTAATATTAGCGCGGCGCACCCATTGCATCGCTTGCTTTCCCGTTCCCATCTCTGGCGCACCAGTGGTTTCTCCACTGCGCGTCACTATATTAACTGTAGGGTCTGGTTCTCTTTTTTCTGCTCCAATCAACTGAATATTCTGATTGACCTGCGACGTTTTTGCTTGCATCTTAGCCATCAACTGAGGGCATTCTTCAATGGCATGATCATAAGATTTATAGTATCTGCAGATGGTTGTAGGATTTTGGCAATGTCTTGCAAAATGACCTTGCGCTCCACAATTATAACAAGTGATCTGTCCTCTTCCACAGCCAAAATTTGTTGTGCGTCCGCGATCCCTATAATTTCCTGCTCGGCCGTCGCGAGTTTGGTCATAATGTGGACCTGCTGTGGGTCCTTGTGTCTCTGATTGTACTCTATAAACATCATGCTTTCTTTCTATCATAAGATCATATGCTCTACAATTGTTCTCATCATGGCCTACTGATTTGCAAAAATTACAATATAGATTCTTTGGAGTTTGTACATATTTCTGAAGTAAGTGACATTCTTGTGGTCTATGGCCTCTAGTTCTACAGATTTCGCACCAAGGCCCCTGTGCCTGTGGTAAAGGGTTAGGTGCTCCAGTTGCAATATACTCTATGAAAACGGGACAATGGCCCTTTGAATGACCTTGCACTTTACATTTTGTGCACCAAATTTCTTCCTTAACATCCTTGCCTTTCTTAATATCGTGCACTTGCAAGGTTAAGTTTGCTAATTGGTTTTGCAACTGCGCAACATCGTTGCTTGTTCCAGCAATTGGTGAAGCTTCTAGTTTCATAGCCATCTCGAGAGCTTGTTCCTGAGTATTGAGATTCTGTTGCATAAGAGGAAGTCTAATGTGTGGGAGCAGCGCAGCAATGAACCATTCCTTATGCTGCTATGGTGCAAACTCAAAGCTTACTTGATCTATCAAGGCTTTGAACTTTTGGTCAAAGTCCCATACTGATTCTGCAGGTAACTGTTTGATGTCTTTGAGCTTTGTTATACACTGTGATTCTGATTTAGGTTTCTTAAATTCTCTAATCATAGCATTTCTTACATCAGCAAGCGTCCTATTCTGTGCTGCTGAGTATTTCATGAACCAAGTTAAGGCTCTTTCTCTTAGTGTGGTTGCTAACTGAACCAATTTACCAGCATCTTCATTAATTTGCTTAATTGTCCAAATGGCTTCACATAGGAACCAGTGCTGCTCAGGGTCTTCTATCCCTGTTCCTCTAAAAGTTGGTAGCTTCATGTCATCACCCATCCTTCTTGTGCTAGGTTGAGGTGGAGGTGCTGTAGCAGTGCTTCTAGGATGGTTGAACAAAGGTGGTACAGAGGTACTAGAAGTACCGTGTGGGATACTAGAAGGTGTTACTGTGGGGTTATACTAAGCTTCGTCTGGCTTTTGCGGTGTAAAGGGGTGATACAGGATATGAGGACTCCCTTGTCTTTCTATATGGCTTGCTCTAGGAACTTGGCTATGTTCTGGGCTAGACTCAAAAGAATGCTGGTCAAGGCCTACTTTATACCGTTTTCCACTACGAGTGAAACCAATACGTTCAGGATCACTATCAGAATCTGCGGGCATTACTTGTCTATGCTATTCATCGGAAGCTATGCATAGTTTTGCTTTTTCATACAGAAGCATTTTAATCCATAAGTTCAGAGAATTTAAGAACTTACATCTGTGTGCTTGGAAGAAACTCCTCTCAGCTTCACTGAAACTCTTTCTTATATCTACTGCAAACTCAGTGATGAAACCTTCCAGTAGACTATTCAACCAAAAGTCTACTGCGTGGGACACAGAATTGTCTACCCACTTCAAAATACTGACTAGCTCAGGCGTCCAAGCGACGGGTCGATCAACATGCACAGTGGGTCTAGTATCTACTAACTTGGCTATCCAAGCATGTAACTCAAATGCAAATGTGACAAAGAAAATTTCGTGAAGGTCAGTATAGATATGCTTCTGCAACCAGTCTTATGTCTGGATCCTAGAGCTTCTATTTTCTTGTTCAGCGAACTCTTTAGCCTTTAAGTCAAACCAGTCTTCAATTTCTTTAGCTGTAGGATTCTAGTAACACATTTGTTAGCTGAGCAAGTCTCAGGGCAATAGAACCATTTGTTGGCTTCAGCAACAATCTCAAACGTCGCGGACATAGTAAGCCTCACAGTAACAAGTCACGTGGCAACGGAACCATTTGTTGGCTGCTTTCTAGGGTAGACCCAGGTTTTAATGAAGCGCAGCAACAAAACCCCTTGGCGCACTGGCCCTCTCGGCAACGAGTTGCGCAGCAGCTCGAGGTCTCACCCGAAGTGGCTATGGGGGGGCTAAGGAATCAAATTTCCTTAACCTAGGCGACGCGGAGACTGTTCTCTCTTCCTCGACGATTCCTCAAAGCAGACTGTCTGACTTTTCGCAGACCCCTCGGCGTAACTGTGCTGGATTTTCACCCAGCAGCCTAGCTGCGCGGCATCTCCATTCCGGCGCACGAGGCGACTATCCCCTGCATCGGCGCTCTATGTATCTTTTCTTCCCGCGCACCTAGCGCAGTAATGCATTCCTCTATCGCTGCGGCGACAGCATTCTACGGATTCTTCGACACTTAACGATTATAGTTACCAAGGAAACTCCACGAACTTACTTAACACTCATAAAGATAATGAAAGATTCATGAATACACAGGTAGCGAACCAAAACAGGCATTTACTCAACACAGCATCATAACAACAAGAAGTATGAAGTTCACCTCCTCAAGGAAAACCACGTCCACGGGGGTGATATTAACCAGAAAATGATAGAATTACACAATATGCTGCGCACACAGCTGCAGCCTTAGATCTTTCCAAGAAACTCCACGCACACAGTTGGGAGCCCTTCTCTCGATCTAGTCTCTTTCTCTTAGAGATTACAATAGTTCAGACGTCGACTCAGACTGTCTGCAACTCAGGGATTAACTCCACGGCTATCTCAGTGCTAACTCTTCTTCTAACAACACAATAGAAGACTGAATGGCTAGCTTACTAGCGAACTGACTAACCAACTTACTAACTAACATCTATCCTTTACAATTACACATATATATAGGTGGCCATGACGGTCACACCTTTACAAAACTGTGGGACTTTCCCAACAGTAATCCCCAAAAACCCTAACCACGCACATGGCTAGGTGTACTGTAGGCGCCGCTTGTAGTCATGTCGCTGCTTCCTGCAGGTTCCGTGACTTCCGGTGCAGATTGCGGGTATGGGCGCCTTGTCCTTCACCTTCAATGCTTTGGTCCATTGCTCCTCCTTGATCCGAGCAACCATAACTTCTGTACTTAGCCTTAAATGAGGGTAGCTAAGCCCTCTACTTCGTCGCTTCATTTATTATGGTAGCTGAGCTTTCTATTCAGCCACATTCATTCTTCTATGATGTGCGCGCGAGCTCCGCGATTTTCGGTCCGTGATCTGCACTGAGCTCATCCATCTGGCACCGTACTGCGCACCGTCTCCTTCTATCCAAAAATTGGTGTTTATTCAAAATTAGCACTTTCCTTTCATACTTGTGCTTTTTCCCCAAAATTTGCAGCTTTACCATAGTTGCGGCCTAGGCTCTAACATAGATCCACAGCAGAAACATGAAATATTAAAAGATAGCTTCTAATACAGATAAAACATATTCCATTACTCATGAAAGAGAGAATTTATTTACATAGAAATAAGTAAGATCATTCACTATAAAGAAATAATTCAGACAGTAAGAAAGATCTCACAGTAAAGTATGGAAGTCACAAGAATAATCCAATATACATCCAATCTTCATTTCCATGCAAAAGGGCATCCTCTCCAGGATCTTATTAGGAAGATTTTATTTTCTTAAAACATGTGCAAGACAGCTCGTACAAGTTCAGAAAATATTGTTTCCCTGCCAAAAGTCCTTTACATTACTTCCTAACTTCTATTTATAATATTACAAAATGCCCTTTGGGCTGCCACCTGGCCCTTTACACTTGTCACCTACAGACTTTTCCCCTTATAACAGACAAAAATGTGACCCCTTTTTTACCAGAAAATTATTTAAAAAAGAAAAGGATAGCTGTCCCATAGCTCCACGTTTTTATACATATGAAAGCCTTATTTGTATTTTGCATTACTATGGTCTCCCGGTGGGTAACAATATCCTCTTGGAAGAGTCTCTTTATCCTCTCTTCCGATTTAAGGACCATTGCCTTCCTCTTCTTATCATAGACAAATTCATCTCATCTGGCCATGGTATGCTCTCCTGATGGAGTGTAAGGGACGATTGGGAGATCTATAATATTTATTTCTGCTTCCGGGGGTGGGGTCTGGACTACTTGAGCTGAATCTGTTCCCACATTTTGGGTACCAGAGACACCGACTGGTGCTGTGTCCGCCTCCACATTTTGAGTGCCGGAGACACCTGCTTGAGATATGTCTATTTCCATATCCTATGTGCCAGAGCCTCTTGCCTGGGCTTCTTGAGTTCTTCTTCCATCTTTTGCCTCACTTCAGCTTGTTGCCTTCTCTCTTCTTCTTCAACTTGTGACTGATTCTCATCTTCTTTCTGCTGCCTCTCATCTTCTACTTCTTTCCGCTGCTGGGCTTCCTCAGCCTCTTTCTACTGCCTTTCATTCTCTGCTTCTTGCTGCAATCTTGCCACTTCAGCCTCTTGCTGCAACCTTGCTTCCTCTTTTAACCTTTTCTCTTCTTGGGATCGGGCATCAGCTACTTCCTTTTCTTTCTGCTGGCTGGTTTTTTGGGCCTTGGTAGAGCTAGAGCTTGCTCCACCTCCTTGGTGACAAATCTGCAGCGTAGTCATGTTGCTGATGCCTCTGAATGCCTCTTCCTCGGCATCATAATAATGAGCGTATTCAAAATGAGCATAAATTTCTTTACAATGCTCAGCAACTTTTCCCCGCCTATCATTCCTATGGAAAATTACTTCGCTGAAGTGGAAGGCTTTCAGCTCTTGAACAAACTCCTCGGCTGAGACAACCCCCGAGAATTTGTATGCTCCTATGTAGAAAGGAAAAGGCAGGAGAGAAGCCTTATGCTATTTATTAAGCACTGCCCCGATTCCATCAAGGAAAATTTGTCTCACTGCTTCTCTGAGGACTACATAGTCAGTAGCATACTTCGGCAAAATATATGGAACTTTAGTTCCTCCAAACATTCTGATGTAGGTGCCTTGTTCTGAAAAATAAAAATCTCCATAATTTTCTAGGATCTCCATGGCATTTTCGGATAGACAATTGGGCTCTTCCTTGAATATCTGCTCATATAGGGCATGATGAACCCCTCACATATGAGCTTATAGATGGGTTTGTAATTTTGAGCCCACATTATCTTGTAAGCGGTGTAAACCGGGGTGTTGGCTCTATCCCACGTGCAACCTAAGCTGGGAAAAGATAGCTTGGCCAAAATACAATCAATAAGATATGAAGACATGTAAAATTTTGCCTTTTTTAAGGCTAGACCTTCTCTTGCAGCAACCACCGATGATGCCAAACTATATGACAGGATAGTAGCCCAGTCAAACATAGTTCCTTTGAATGCTACGAAGTGGATGATGGGAACCCACTGTATCTTGTATACAGTGCCATCGGGCATGCCAAAAATTCTACACAGCATCAGGGCGATTAGCCTGAAAGGAGGTCTTAGGTTCTGAACATCGTACTCATCATTACCTCTCTTTCTTAAGTGTTTGCCTGCGACCAATAATTTTTTGGCCATCTCAATATTGTTCATCTGGCCCAACCATTCATCGCTTAGAGCTTGCTGGCGACGTGAGAATTTATAGGCTGCAGAAATATATGCTGGGTGGAATGAGGCGATGGCCATTCCCCCGCTGTTATTTAATACTCTTGTCTCTGCATTAGTATGCCATAGTATCCACCCGATTACTTCGGAACATGGGAACAGTTCAGGGCGGGTAGAAGCCCTGGCTATGCCTGAAGTTCTGATGTTGAGATAGATCTGCTCCTCTTCTAGTAACATATCCGGGATATCTTTGTCCCTGATCATCCTGTAAATATCGCCCCACCGGACTTCGGGAGGAATACCGGTGATGCACTTAGTATCTTGGAACATAGTTTCAGTCCTAAGTGGTACTGGTTCAGGTTCCATCATTTTAGCCTTCTTCCTACTACCTTTTGGCATCTTGGCTTATCCCTGCTAGCAACAAAATACAAGTCATTACAAAAATGCGCAACCTGCTATGAGATTTCAACAAAGAGAAGGACCAATTCAACATGCTAAAACATAGACAAATAATGAAGCTGTGTGTTGGGGAAGCAAAATAGGTCACTCCAAACAAGAAAAAATAGACTTGATTATCCTAAGGAAACAAAGTTTGGAATGTTCCCTAAAGGGCACGCATACGACGTGAAACAACCTGCTTCCCATCTATTCCTAGGAGAGAGGGTATCCTTCGTCATTACACTTCTAATGGTTAGTGGTAGGTGAGTCTGGAGTGAAACAACCTTACGACGAAATAAGGGGCCGCTTTCCACATTTATGAGAAGGTGAGGGGTTAAGCCGACCCGACTACTACTGTTAATATTTACGAGACTTTGTATGGCCGGCTCGAGGCTTGAATGGGGATGACGAGGCCTAGAATATGGCTGGTGAAAAAGCTCGGGTGGTCATAGTCATGGCTTTGGATGATAGTAATGAGAAACCCATGTGGCCTCGGTGGGTTTTAAAGACAAAATAATGGTATATGCAACCAGTGTCTATCGGCCACGTTCTAGACGAAAAAGAAAAACTCAAAGGTAATCTAACGTGTAGATGAGACAAAAATAACGGTTAGAAACCTACCTAGCAACGCGAAGGTGGATGAATGACGTGGACGTGGACGAGCTGAGTTGGAGAAGTCTGGCGCGGTGTCCCAACGGTGTTTGTTTAACCAAAAAATAACAATGCGGCCGACCCAAACCCCCACCGTCCTTTTAAATGGGTTAGGCACGTGTGGCATTAAATCCGGTAGGTGGCACCATTAAAACATGTTTTAAATTCTTTGTACTTCGCGATCTTTTCAAGCCGCCTTGGAAGTTGTGCGCGACCGTCATTTGCGGGGCAGATTCACGAATTTCACCCGCAATTGCGGACTGATATAGCAAATGGCTTCGACGTTTCGAAATAGGTTGGCGTATCCTTCCGAAACGCAACCTTAGGAGAGCTGTTGCGAGTGTTTTTACGGAGTCGTCCCACAGTTTCGGGGAAATATACGATTTCTTTCCGCAATTTTTTTTTGATGGGGATAGGACAATTGCTTCCGCAATTGCGGAAAAATTTCGTGAAGCTTCCCACCGTTTCAGAACAGATTGGGGAATGGCTCCCGCGAGATGAACAAAAGTCTAAGGCTTTCGCAAACGCTTCCGCAGTTCCGGAAGGCTTTCGCGAACGCTTCCGCAGTTTCGGAAGGCTTTCGCGAATGCTTCCGCAGCTTCGAGAGAGAGAAAGACTTAAGATTTTTCCAAAAAAGACTAAGTCCTTCGGCGGCTCTGGGGAAAATACGATGAATGACTCCGCGATTTCGGAAGAGAAACCCAAATGCTTCCCCTGTTTTGGGATGGATTGGAAAATGGATTCCGCAAGTCGAGAGAAAAGACTTAAGATTTTTTCAATGAGACCAAGTCCTTCAGTGGCTCCGGGGAAAATAAGGTGAATGAATCCCGCAGTTTCGGGAGGATAAGTTGAATGGTTCCGCAACTGTGGGAAGATAACTCAAATGATCTCGCAATTTCGAGAGGATAACTCAAAAGGTTCCGCCGCTTCGGGAGACTTTCCCAAATATTTCCGCAACTTCGAGAGAAAATTTCTAAGTCCTTTTCGAGAAGCTTATGCAAATGGCTCCCGTCGTTTCGAGAGGGAAACCCGAACGGTTCCCATGGTTTCGGGAGGATAACTTGAATACTTCCGCAATTGCGGGGGCCTTTCTCAAATGCTTCCGCGACTTCAGGAAGATTTCACGAATTTTATCCTTAGAAGAAAAAACTTGGAATTCTCAAAGCAGGATTCTCAATTGAAAAGAAAGTAAAAAGGAGAATTGACCTCTTATAGCAGTCTTTCTAGAAAAATAAAGGAGGGGCCCCAATATGTACAAAAATTTTGGGGGGATGTTGCTACAACAACAATTGGCGAGTCGCTGGCGAACACAGATCTCTGAAAAATTCCTCTCCATGATCCGAAACCTTATTAAAGACATCCATCTTATATGCAATATTCAGCTGAGCATTTGAATTTCTGTGAAGGAAGAAGGCACTTTACCTGCCAGCCATTGGGGAAAGCAGAGCTTTGACAGAGACATCTTTAAAACTCTCAAAGGGCTAACATATGGGATTCATTTTAGAAGGATCATCTTTCAGATGGCTACTACAGTTGGACTCCACAGTATTTGCAACACTTTCTCATGGACATTATTGCTCTTGTTCCTCATTCCCATGCCGTTTGCATCCTTTTGGAAGTTTGTACTTTGGACAGCTTAGCTGTTTGAGCATTCCAGAGATATTTTCTTTAGACATGATCTTTGATTTAGGCTCCTCAATCCATGATGTCCTTTTGTGTGAGTTAGAGATTTTATTGTTTTGATCAAGCCTCACGGATGGAAAGAAACCTATTTTGAGCTGAGTCTTTTGGACAACCCTTTTGATTTTACATGCTTTGCTTTTGTCTCAGCCATGCTTTAATTGAGGCGAGAATCTCTGGAAAACAGACCCTTGAATATAAGCCATTTTGGCTATTAAATTTGCAGCATGGAGTCATTTCAATACCCTATGTCCTCGAGATGTGATACTTTCCATGGGTCCAACTTTATTAACCTTCTTGAGATGCCTTTAAGTGTGAGAGTGAGTGGATCCCAAAGATAGTACTAAAGATGGTCATAGGTCTCTGCTATTTAGACAAGATTATTGTGGCTAGCATAGTAAGCTTCCTTCCTTCTAAAAAAAAAAAATTTAGCGAGAGCACAATACATAGATCGACTTTATTCGAGCATAGTTCCAAACTCATAGTTGTGAGATTTCTTTGAGAGACCTGTCTTGATGAGAAACTCAACCACAGGGGCTTTCAGAAAACAAACTTGGTGCAAAGGTTCAAATGAAAAGAAAAGAAACAAAATGGCTGAAAAAAAAAATGCAAACAAAGGCTAAACCAACAATAAAATAAAATTTTATTTATGTACAGAAAGTCTCAGGGAGACTATGCAAAGTATTGCTTCAGGGCGAGGCCATTGAGAGGAAGGGTTACTTCTTCTCCCTTGAGATTTATCAATTTATAAGTGGATGGGCCTGTCTTTGCCGAAATTTGGTACGGGCCTACCCCTAAATGTTGGAGTTTCATATGCATTCCTTTGCCTTCATGATTATGGTCCCATTTCAGGACTAAGTCCCCAACTTCAAAACTTCTTTTCCTGGACTTCCTCTTATCGAACCATCTCTTAACTATGTCTTGGTGTTGATGGAATCGGTCTTTAGCTTTCTGTCGGGCTTCTTCAAGTTGAAGCAAGGTATTAATCCTGGATTGTAAGACTTGGCTACCATAACCCCGAGAGGCTTGGGATAACTGTAACGATGGGAGCAAGATGTTTGGGGGAAGGATGGCTTCCTTGCCATAGACAAGAGTGAAAGGGGAAACCCCTAATGCGTTCTTTGGAGTCACCCTATCTGCCCATAAGGCGTTTGGGAGAGCTATATGCCAATTTCGTTGGTTTTCTATCACAGTTTTCTTGAGGATTCGAATAAGATTTTTGTTTGAAGATTCAGCTAACCCGTTCCCTTGAGGGTAATAATTGGTTGAATAATGAAGCTTAATTCCCCATTCATAAACAAATTCATTTATCTTGCAAGATGAAAAATAGGAAGCATTATCAAAAACAAGGGAAATTGGAACCCCGAACCTGGTTATGATGTTCTCTTTCAAGAAGCTTATGACCGCGTCTTCATTGATCTTGCGCAACAGGATAGCCTTCGTCCATCTAGTGAAGTAGTCGGTAGCCGTCAAAATGTATCGATGTTTCAAAGAAGAATTTGGATTTATCTCTCCGATAACATCTATACCCCACTGCTCAAAAGGCTCAGAGATAATAACCGGCCGCAAGGGTCCTGCTGCCTTAGGTAATTTCCCGGCACTTCTTTGGCATACATCACAGTTTCGTGCATATGTATGGGAATCTCAAAACAGAGTGGGCCAATAATATCCAGCTCTAAGTATCTTGTGTGCTGTTTTCTCTCATGAATAATGTCCACCTGTGGGGCCGTCATGTAACTCTTTGACAACTTTACTCGCATCTTCCTTTTCTAGACATCTAAGGAAAACTCCATCATAATTTTTTCTGAAAAGTATCCCATCGATGATTTGATAAGGTGATGATTTCAAACGGAGTGCCCTTCTTTGTTTAGAGTTCCAGTGCTCAGGTAGGTACCCTTGCTGTAGATAATGCCCCAAGTCTCTATACCATGACTAGGAGTTGAGAAGATAGGACATACTTCAACCGAGTTCAGCTCAGCTTCATTCTTCCAATGCTACTCTTCATCAGTTGAGTTTCCTGCAAGTAATTTGCACAGGCCTTGGACTTTGATGATCATGGCTAGTTTAAATTCTAAATCATATTCTTGAAGAGTTGTGACCCAGTTTCCCCTCCTTTCTCCTAGTTCCTTTTCAACGAAAAGGGATCTAACAGCTGGGTGGGGAGCTATAACTTTAGTTCTATTCTTAAGAATAAATGGCCTGAATTGTTTGACTGCTTTGAAGACTGCATATGCATGCTTTTCAACCACAGGATAGTTCAGCTCAGCCCTTGCAGACCAGTGCTCATAAACAAAATTGGGTATTCGTCCCCCAGCTCCACCTTTTGCGTGAGTATAGCTGCGAGGGAGTCATCCAAAGCAAAGGTATATAGGATAAAATCCTTGTCAAAATATGGGCTTCTTAAGGAAGGAGCCTTAGCTATAGCTGCCTTAATATCTTTAAATGCATCCTTTTCCAAATCCGTCCATTTGAACTATATGCTTTGTTTAACCATTTGTTGCAATGGTTTAACAATTTGCGCAAAATATGGAACAAATCTTTGGACAAAATTGATAGTGGCCATAAAGGACTGCATAGATTTCTTGTTGTAAGGCATTGGAATCTTATTGATAGCTTGTACTCTTTCCTTGTCTATTGACACTCCTCTTTTGGAAATGATATGGCCCAAGAGTTTACCTTCAGGAACTGCGAACACACTCTTCTTGGGATTCAAAGAAATACCATATTTCCGATAGTGGTCAAAAATATGCTTCAAATGGACAACATGATATTCCCTCTTCTTGGAAAAAACTGTCACATCATCCAAGTAGACAAAAACACATTGCCCGCCCAATCCTCGGAAGGAAATATCCATTGCTCGTTGGAATGTAGCTCCTGCGTTTATCCGACCAAATGGCATCCTTCTGTATGCAAAAGTTCCCCACTTAGTGCGGAAGGTAGTCTTAATATGATCCTCTTCGGCTACTAATATGTGATTGTAGCCAGAGAAACCATCGAGAAGAGAAAATAGCTCAGATCCCGACACCATTTGAAGGATCTGTTCCATTGAAGGGACGGGGTAGTTGTCTTTATCTGAAGCTCTATTCAAATTTCTGAAGTCTACACATAGCCTTATCTCTCCTGACTTCTTTCTTATGGGAACCAAGTTAGAAACCCACTTAGAATGCTGGACCTTAAAGATTATCTTAGCGTCCAGGAGCTTCTTTAATTCCTTTTGAATCAGCGGTTCTAGAGTAGGATGCATCCTTCTTAACTGCTGCTGAAATGGCTTGACACCTGTTTTCATTGGTAGAACATGCCGAATAATGCAGACGTCATACATTTTCAAATCCTCATAGGTCCATGCAAAAACATCCTTATATTGCTTAAACAGTTTGATGAACCTATCTCTTTCTCCTGGCGAACAACATTTGCCAAGGTTGACAAATTTTGGTTCTGCCTCGATACCCAAATTAACTAACTCATGTTGCATTGATGAAATGTTAGTTTTGGTATTAGCTGGCCTTTTGAACTTATTTTGAAGATCGAACAACATTTCGAGGGAACTTACCCCTTTGGGGATGAAATTTCCTTTCTCCACATCCTTCTTCATCAAATCAGCATTGTGTTCTTCTTCATCTATCACAGCTCCTTGGAAGCTGTCTTCATTTGTTAGAAAGCTGATAATCTGTTCATCATCATCGAAGACTCTAAAGTATGTGATGTTATCGGGAATAGATGGCCTGAAAATCAATTCAATTGAGCATTTATTATTTGATGGCACCAATCTAGAAGCAGATGTTGCTAACAAATCAGCTGCAGAATTTTGCAATCTAGGAATAGATTTTATATTGAAAGCATCAAAATGCATAATTAAATCCCATACCTCAGCCTGATAACCCTTCAAATGAGGTGAGATACAATGAATGGTGTCCCTTACCTGTCTTACAACTATCTCCGAGTCACCAAAAACCTTCAGGTACTTAACATTTAAATCAATGGCCTTCTTTAATCCATGTACCAAATACTTGTCTACGGGAAAAAAAATACTTGTTTCTTTTTGGATCCATCAGAACACAACCAGCTCTGGATCCTTCCAGAGTTTTAGAACCATCAAAGTATAATGTCCAGAAAATATCTTTAGATTCAACTAAGTTAGTATCTCTGTGATCTAAATCAGTAACTAAACTAACTATATTACAGTCAATATCATCAGTCCGAGAGAAATGAAGGAGATCGGACTGTTCATCTGATTCATGGCTGATGGCATCAAACTAATAATTACCCGGATCCATTTCTAAGAAATAATTCCCCAGAACCGAGGATGAGAAGGTCACAGCCTCATTTTTTTCCTCTAATTGAGTTACGTTTTGCTTCATGTGTGGTTCTCTCAGGACTTTAATCTTATTCTACCTGTTCTTATAAGGCAACCACAGATGAGACCAATCAGTGGCAAAGTAGCCATTCAACTTGGTAGACCAGTCCCTACTTAAGATCAGACCATAGGCTTCAGGAATATCAACCACCATTATGTCAATAAACTGACAGACTCTAGATTCAGCTGATAATCTAATGAGAACATCTTTCACCTCCCCAATCACTTTGACAACAGTCCTATCTAATTGGATAATTTGGGCTGGAGATGGCACAGGCTTCCTGTTAATTTTTTTACAAATTGACAGTGGCATGACGTTTGAAGATGCCCTAGAATCTACCAAACAGCTGTGGACATTGTGATTGAAAATTTCAAAGGTCAATAGGAAAGGCAACGTTTGAGATTTAGATTTCCCTCCGATGCTAGCTTCATTAATCTCGGGATCTTCTTGAGAGTCTGTTAATCGAGTGCTGGTCTAGGGTTGCAGAACATGCAGCAGCTTGTCTCGTTGATGGGGCAAGCTGCACATGTCAAATATTGACACATTTGCTTTAACCTTCTTTATATCTTCAATAATGTCATATCCTATGTCAGACTCGTTCCCAATTCGAGCTAGATGATCTATTTTACTCATCATGACCTTAGGTTGCTAAACTATGGTGTCAGCGTTTGGCTGTTTGGCCGCTGTTTGGTTAACTTTAGGCTGCGGTGGAATGATTTTTATATGCCTTCTAGGTATTTATTTTGAGACTTTAGGTATTTCACTACGAGATCTCTGTAAGCCTGCTCGTTAGCCATAGTGTGTTGTAACATGTGAGCTCTCCTCTTTGTCGACTCAACTTCTTTAACTATATCGGCCACATTGTCCAGTGTTGCTTTTGCTGTCTCTACAGCGGCGGATGCCATAGCTAAGGGAGCCTTATTTGTATTGTGCATTACTGTGGTCTCCCGGTGGGTAACAATATCCTCCTGGAAGAGTCTCTTTATCCTCTCTTCCGATTTAAGGACCATTGCCTTCCTCTTCTTATCATAGACAAATTCATCCCATCTAACCACGGTATGCTCTCCTGATGGAGTGTAAGGGATGATTGGGAGATCTATAATATTTATTTCTGCTTCCGGGGGTGGGGTCTGGACTACTTGAGCTGAATCTGTTCCCACATTTTGGGTACCAGAGACACCGGCTGGTGCTGTGTCCGCCTCCACATTTTGAGTGCCGGAGACACCTGCTTGAGATATGTCTATTTCCATATCCTTTGTGCCAGAGCCTCTTGCCTGGGCTTCTTGAGTTCTTCTTCCGTCTTTTGCCTCACTTTAGCTTGTTGCCTTCTCTCTTCTTCTTCAACTTGCGGCTGATTCTCATCTTCTTTCTACTGCCGCTCATCTTCTGCTTCTTACCGCTGCTGGGCTTCCTCAGCCTCTTTCTACTGACTTTCATTCTCTGCTTCTTGCTGCAATCTTGCCACTTCAGCCTCTTGCTGCAACCTTGCTTCCTCTTTTAACCTTTGCTCTTCTTGGGATCGGGCATCAGCTGCTTCCTTTTCTTTCTGCAGGCTGGTTTTTTGGGCCTTGGTAGAGCTAGAGCTTGCTCCACCGCCTTGGCGACAAATCTGCAGCTCAGTCATGTTGTTGATGCCTCTGAATGCCTCTTCCTCGGCATCATAATAATGAGCGTATTCAAAATGAGCACAAATTTCTTTACAATGCTCGGAAACTTTTCCCCGCCTATCATTCCTATGGAAAATTACTTCGCCGAAGTGGAAGGATTTCAGCTCTTGAACAAACTCCTCGGCTGAGACAACCCCTGAGAATTTGTATGCTCCTATGCAGAAGGGCAAAGGAAAGAAAGAAGCCTTATGCTGTTTATTAAGCACCGCCCCGATTCCATCAAGGAAAATTTGTCTCATTGCTTCTCTGAGGACTACATAGTCAGTAGCATACTTCGGAAAAATATATGGAGCTTTAGTTCCTCCAAACATTCTGATGTAGGTTCCTTGTTCTGAAAAATAAAAATCTCCATAATTTTCTAGGATCTCCATGGCATTTTCGGACAGACAGTTGGGCTCTTCCTTGAATATCTGCTCATATAGGGGCATGATGAACCCCTCACAGATGAGCTTATAGATGGGTTTGTAATTTTGAGCCCACATTATCTTGTAAGCAATGTAAACCGGGGTGTTGGCTCTATCCCACGAGCAACCTAGGCTGGGAAAAGATAGCTTGGCCAAAATAAAATCAATAAGATATGAAGACATGTAAAATTCTTCCTTTTCTAAGGCCATACCTTCTCTTGTAGCAACCACCATTGATGTTAAACTGTCTAACAGGATAGTAGCCCAGTCAAACGCAGTTCCTTTGAATGCTACGAAGTGGATGATGGGAACCCACTATATCTTGTATACAGTGCCATCGGGCATGCCGAAAATTCTACACAGCATCAGGGCGATTAGCCTGAAAGGAGGTCTTAGGTTTTGAACATCATACTCATCATTACCTCTCTTTCTTAAATATTTGCCTGCGACCAATAATTTTTTGGCCATCTCAATATTGTTCATCTGGCCCAACCATTCATCGCTTAGAGCTTGCTGGAGACGTGAGAATTTATAGGATGCAGAAATATATGCTGGGTGGAATGAGGCGATGGCCATTCCCCCACTGTTATTTAATACTCTTGTCTCCGCATTAGTATGCTCTAGTATCCACCCGATTACTTCGGAACATGGGAACAGTTCAGGGTGGGTAGAAGCCCTGGCTATGCCTGAAGTTCCGATGTTGAGATAGATATGCTCCACTTCTAGTAACATATCTGGGAAATCTTGGTCCCTGATCATCCTGTAAATATCGCCCCACCGGACTTCGGGAGGAATACCGGTGGTGCACTTAGTATCTTGGAACATAGTTTCAGTCCTAAGTGGTACTTGTTCAGGTTCCATCATTTTAGCCTTCTTCCTACTACCTTTTGGCATCTTAGCTTATCCCTGATAGCAACAAAATACAAGTCATTACAAAAATGCGCAACCTGCTATGAGATTTCAACAAAGAGAAGGACCAATTCAACATGCTAAAACAAAGACAAATAATGAAGCTATGTGTTGGGGAAGCAAAATAGATCACTCCAAACAAGAAAAAATAGACTTGATTATCCTAAGGAAACAAAGTTTGGAATGTTTTCGAAAGGGCATGCATACGACGTGAAACAACCTGCTTCCCATCTATTCCTAGGGGAGAGGGTATCCTTCGTCATTGCACTTCTAATGGTTTGTGGCGGGTGAGTCTGGAGTGAAACAACCTTACGACGAAATAAGGGGTCGCTTTCCACATTTATGAAAAGGTGAGGGGTTAAACCGACTCGACCACTACTGTTAATATTTACGAGACTTTGTATGGCCGGCTCGGGGCTTGAATGGGGATGATGACACCTGGAATATGGATGGTGAAAAAGCTCGGATGGTCATATTCATGGCTTTGGCTAATAGTAACGAGAAACCCATGGGGCCTCGGCGGCTTTTAAAGACAAAATAACGGTATATGCAACCAGTGTCTATCGACCACGTTCTGGATGAAAAAGAAAAACTCAAAGGTAATCTAACATGTAGATGAGACGAAAATAACGGTTAGAAACCTACCTGGCGACGCGAAGGTGGCTGAATGAGGTGGACGTGGACGTGGACGAACTGAGCTGGAGCAGTCTGGCGCAGTGTCCCAACGACGTTCTTTTAACCGAAAAATAACAATGCGGCCGACCCAAACCCCCATCGTCCTTTTAAATGGGTTAGGCACGTGTGGCATTAAATCCGGTAGGTGGCGCCATTAAAACGTGTTTTAAATTCTTTGTACGTCGTGGTCTTTTCAAGCCGCCTTGGAAGTTGTGCGCGACCGTCATTTGTGGGTGGATTCACGAATTTCACCCGCAATTGCGGGGTGATATAGTGAATGGCTTCGACGTTTCGGAAGAGGTTGGCGTATCCTTTCGAAACGCAACCTTAGGAGAGCTGTTGCAAGTGTTTTTACGGAGTCGTCCCGCAGTTTCGGGGAAATATATGATTTCTTTCCGCAATTTTTTTTTGATGGGGATAGGACAATTGCTTCCGCAATTGCGGAACAATTTCATGAAGCTTCCCGCCGTTTCGGAATAGATTGGGGAATGGCTCCCGCGAGTCAAACAAAATTCTAAGGCTTTCGCCATTGCTTCCACAGTTTTGGAAGGCTTTCGCGAACGCTTCCGCAGTTTTGGAAGGCTTTCGTGAATGCTTCCGCGGCTTCGAGAGAGAGAAAGACTTAAGATTTTTCCAAAAAAGACTAAGTCCTTCGGTGGCTCCGGGGAAAATAAGGTGAATGACTTCGCGATTTCGGAAGAGAAACCCAAATGCTTCCACTATTTCAGGATGGATTGGCGAATGGCTTCCGCAAGTCGAGAGAAAAGACTTAAGATTTTTTCAATGAGACCAAGTCCTTCGGCGGCTCCGGGGAAAATAAGGTGAATGACTCCCGCAGTTTCGGGAGGATAAGTTGAATGGTTCTGCAACTGCGGGAAGATAACTCAAATGATCCCACAATTTCGAAAAGATAACTCAAAAGGTTTTGCTGCTTCGGGAGACTTTCCCAAATAATTTCTGCAACTTCGAGAGAAAATTTCTAAGTCCTTTTCGAGAAGCTTATGCAAATGGCTCCCGTCGTTTCGAGAGGGAAACCCGAACGGTTCCCGTGGTTTCGGGAGGATAACTTGAATACTTTCGCAACTGCGGGGGGCTTTCTCAAATGCTTCCGCGACTTCAGGAAGATTTCACGAATTTTATCCTTAGAAGAAAAAACTTGGAATTCTCAAAGCAGGATTCTCAGTTGAAAACAAAGTAAAAAGGAGAATTGACCTCTTACAGCAGTCTTTCTAGAAAAATAAAGGAGGGGCCCCAATATGTACAAAAATTTTGGGGGGATGTTGCTGCAACAACAGTTATGCATTGCACTCACCTTTAAGAGGGATTGCTTGGTTTCATCCGAACTTGGGGAAGGAAGTGGATAACCCCCCCTATGGTGTTTATGACCTCTCTGTGGGTCACGTGAAGCGGGAATTCATGACAAAAGGCAGGCATAGTTCTTGCAGAAGGGTAAAGGCACATAGAGGAAGGTTGAGCTATGCTTCAGTTGGAAAAATGGCCAAGTTAGAGTCCTCAGCTGTGGAAGGGGATTATAATAGTGCATAGAGATCTCCAAGAGATTTCCAATGGTACCGGACTTTTCCAATTTGGTCTAGGGATGAGGAAGTTATCATCCAGGGAAGTTTGCAGGTGTAGGGGGTGTGTTTCTACCTTTCTGAATCTGTAATGCAGATTGCGGAGGTTGGGACCAACCTTTGAATTTGCATGGTTAGACTTCCGACTTTCCAAATCCGCAAAACGAATTGCGGATTGCGAAATTCAGAAGGGATATTTCCACATGGTCGGTGCGTTGGAATTCTGACCTTCTGCATCCACAAGGCGGATTGTGGATTGTGGAATTCGGAAGGAGAATTTCCCCTGGGTGGTGAAATGTTGTTTCCGATTTCTAACTTCCATAGCGTAGGTTACGGATTGTGGAAGTCAGAAGGGGTAACTTTTTTGGGATGACGATTGGAGGATCCAAATTCTAAGTTCCGCATGAAGATTGTGGATTGCCGAAGTCGGGCGGACAGTTTTCCCGGGATCACAAAATGGAAGTTCCGACTTTCGATTTTCGCAACGTGGGTTGCGGATTGCAGAAGTTGGATAAGTAACTTTTTCGGGAAGGATATTTTGGTGATTCCTATTTCTGACTTCTGCAATGCGGATTGTGGATTGCGAAAGTCGGGCAAGGGATTCTTTGGGAATGTGTAGTTGGATTACGACTTTCAACTTCAACATTGTGTATTGCGGAAGTTGGGAGCATGGTTTCATCAGAGAGATAAATTTGGAAATTCGACTTCCACATTCCGATTGTGGGTTGCAGTAAGGTCGATTGTGGATTGCGGATCAAAGGCCATTATGGCTACAGCATGTAAAAATGGACAGAATGGTTAAAAAAAATGTGTATCAAGTTGTCTCCCATCACCTCTGAAGGGCACTGAGGGGTTTGGGGACGTGACATTGTCTCGTTTTGGATCCACCATTACTCTACCTCCAACGAATGATGCCACATGGAGAATGTGTGTCCACTATCCGCTCTTGAACAAAATATCTATCAAGAATAGATATCCATTGTTTTGTATCAATAAATTGGTCTGTTAACTTCAAGGAAATAAGTATTTTAGCAAGATCAATTTGAAGTTGGGTTAACACCAAATTTTTATCAAGCCAAAATATGCATGGAAGATGACCTTTAAGACAAGTTAAGGACTGTTTGAATTATCGTTGTTGTCATTTGGACATGGTAAATTCCCTTATAACATTCATAAGATTGATGAACGAAGTGTTGAGGCCATATCGTTTTCATTGGTGAACATGTAACTAGCCAATATATTTGTAACTACGCCTATTGAGTCATTGCCCCTATTGGTTGTCAATATACCCCTAGAGAAATCTATTGATATCGACTCCCATGATTTCCTCATGTCTAGGAGTCGACTATACTTGCTCAACTTTCAATTTGTGGCATTAATATGATACAAAGGGAACAAATTTTAACAAACTTTGCTACTATTTGTGCAATCTTTGGTTAGTAAGAATACCTTCTTTAAATTGGCTAATATCTTCTCCATTATAAAGTGTCATGAAATATTGGAATGATGTGTCTCTAGCAACAATTGTAATTTGTGATCTCTCACTGAATGTAAATGGCTCTCACTGAATGTAAATGGCCTTTAACTTGTAAAAAATGCTGTCCTTCTAAAGATGTTCACGGAACTCTACATTTGGTTGGGTCACCACAATGTTTTGTAGGATTACATATATATTCATGTGACGTTTGGAAAATGGTATATATCCATAGTTCTAGAAAACTCATTTCTAAATATTTATACACAACAATATACACCAAATGCCTCACCTGGATCCATGCCATAAACACTCGCAAAAACTTAAATGTTGCGAGTAAATAAACTAGTACTGTGTTGGAAACCAATGTTGGCATTGATGTCAAAAGGATGATGTGTTGAAGCTGCAACTCATACTTGCATATAGAATGCTCCTTCCCTTTCTACACAAAGCCTTGGGAATGCTCCATAGGGATTCCTCTTCCAAGATACACCAAGAAGGAAAATTTTGCATCCATCTAGTGAATACCCCACCAGATTTGGGTTGCCATGTCTAATCCAATCTAATTGGCTTCATCAAAGCTACATGTGCAAAAGTACTCAAAGTCAACACCTTTTGTGAAAATATTTTAACCACTAACCTCACCTTACATTTATCAATATAACTATCTTCCATTTATCTAGTAGATCCGATAGAAACATACACCATTATTTTCCTTTGGTGATTCAACATGCTTCCAACTCTCTTATATTATTTTTGGCCATTTCAAAGGGAGTAAACCTCCCCGTTTCATGAGTGACTGGTTTCCGGTTCATTATTTATCATTTTATAACTCATAGGACAACCTTTACTAAGCATAACTGATCTCATATATGTCTGGGTTGTTTTACTAAGAAAATTAACCTTCAATCCCCCATACCCCCTTCCTAAATGCTACATTTTTGCTTACATATGTTTGCTAATTTATTTTCATTGATGTAATTGCTTAATAAACATTGATCATCACTGAAATTTTTACTTCCAAGATACTTTTTTAACTGATTCATCTTTTACCCTAGTTGGCTTATAGGGAAGCCCTCCCTAGTGTTATCATTCACAACTCTAAAGTGAGGGAAGTTAGTGCTGAGGTTAGTGTTGATGTGATAGTGGAATTACTTCAAATTTTTCATCAAGCTATGGAATTTATGAACCTTGCACCTAGAGGTTTTAGCTTTAGTGATAACTAGTAGGAAGGAAAGCAATTGAACATTACTCACAAACAAAACCTTTAGTTATTCATACTTCAAACAAATAAGTTTAATGCCCTAAAGGAGGTTGTAGAACCAAATATTCAACCCTCCCTAGAGCCTCTCGATCTTATCTCTCAAGTCCTAGCTCTAGTGGGTTTTATCAAACATCCTAGGGTTGATCAAGAAAAACCAAAGGTCCCCTTGTAGATCAAGCACCTTTGGATACAATCTTTCATACACCCATTTAGGAAAAATATAGCCCCTCCCTTAAGTAACCTCTATTGACTCATATTAATATGACTCTCTTCCTCCCAAAAAATACCATCCTAACCCTTGGAGCATAATATCCAAGGTCAATGTTGATGTTGGACAAGGATGGAAGAGCAGGAGGCTAATGAAAGTTTTGTAAATGAAACTTAAAAATCAATGAATCATTCTTTGGTTAAGCCCAAACCTTAATCAAATCAATCATGGAGCCATCAAATGTTGTAAAATTTGAACCACGGTCACCCATACCACCATCAGTTGTACTATAGACTTGAGCCATATTTAGGTCAACTAAAATTCCCTGGAGTGCTAGTATGGATATTTCTTGATTGGCCTGTGCTAGAGACATGGAAGGGAATCGGGGTAAGAAACCCGAGGGAATGTTAACTTAGAGAAGGGAGCCTGAGGGAATTTTAACTCAAAGAAGGGATCCCCATTCCTTGGGTTGTGTAGGATAATGGGGAAGGAGTGCTAGTGGATTGGGGTAGATGTAGCAGGAAAAATCAGTACCTTCCTGTGGTCTAATAGCCCTATCTCGGGGGTGGCCTGTCAAAGAAAGATATGGCTTGATAGATCCTACGATTGGGAGGAATTTCCTTGGTATGTAGTCTGTTGGATTATATTTTAACATAAATATTCACCCGTGTATAAAATGTGTTGTGTTTATCTATGATATGTGCTTAAAAAGATTTACTTATCATAACCTCAGTTAACTACATGTAGTTGCTCCAGTTTCTTTTTTTTTTTAAATATTATCTTAATGAGTTTTATAATCAATTAGATTACTAAATATTTTCTAATTATCTTTCTAAATTTTTTATTAATCCCCCATTTAGAATTAACGTTGATTACCGCCGCATTTTCGTCGCGACCAGGAATATAAACGCTTCATGATTTATGCATGCACTTCAGATAATTCCTACATGTAGGGATATCTTATGACGATTGAGAGCATGTTAACTCAATATGTCTACCCTAGGTACTGCGCGGTGGTTCTTGGGGATTAAGGTTGATTCCTTAATGAACACCCCACAATGCATTTCCTCGTGAGTGACCGACATGTGGCCTACCCTCACAACAACGTGCATTTGATAAGCTAGAGTACTCTGAATCTATACAGGAACTGTCGCGCCAAAAACTTGCTTGAATTACACTGTACCCTTTGTTTCAGCCCCGTCACCTGATGTGGACTGATTGGCGATCGCAATCCGACACATGCATGTCAAAACATCACATACATCAAATCTTAAATAAGATTTAAATATAACATAGCACAAAAACCATATTGACATCACCTGTCAATGTTACTGACTCCTTTAGAGTCTCTGTGCATCGACGCATTCTCATGTCGCTTGTCCCTTTCTTTCCTGTCATACTCGACAACTCGTCAAAAGTACATGATAGATATAACATAAGCATTTTTTATTCATCATTGACAACATTTTTCAAGATACATTCAATTATGATATGATCATCAGAATTATTTAATCACGAAAAAACCATAATATAATATTACTCACAACACTTCAAATATAATGTGAACATTAAATCGACATCACCCACAGATGGTTCCTGACTCATCGAGAGTCCATGCACATCATACCTTACATGCATCAAATATTATACAGAATATTTCAGCATGTTCATTATGACTAGGTCAACATCACCTATGATATTGACACATCTTCGTGTCACATGTACCTACCTTTCATGTCACACTCGACAACACATCATATTACATGATAAATAGTAGGAAAAATTCATCAACATTGTCACATTGCACCTTCATTCGATCGTATAGAATCATGATAAAATCATATAACATCTAAAAACACCAATTTCATTAAATTTGGACAAATTAGGAAAATTTTGGACTAAGAAAGTCTGAATTTAGACTTTGAAACTATCAATATCAACCTTTCTAAAGTGCAAAAACAGGTTCTGAACGTGGCAATATTGGCTTTGAAAAGTGTGTTTTTCTATTCGAATAATGTGTTTTTTGACTACGTATGAACCTTAAAATTGCAGTTTTTTGTTATAAATCTATGAATTTCAATTCAAAATGTGTGAGTTTCAAATCAAAAAATGCTAATTTTGTTTCGAAAACTGTGAATTTCAAATAAAAAAATGCAAATTTTGATTTGAAAAGTGTGAATTTCAAATCAAAAAATGAAAATTTTCATTTGAAAAGTGTGAATTTAAAATCAGAAAATGCAATTACTGATTTGAAAAGTGTGAATTTCAAATCAAAAAATGCAATTTTTTATTTGAAAATTGCAATTTTCATTTGTAAATGTTCAAAATTTTAAGGTGAAAAGTTATAACATATAAAAATGGTTTGTCCCGGCTTCCGTTTTCCGACAAGAAGGATCGTCCGCCCTTTCTTTTTGTAGTTAATTGTGAAAACATTTATCCAACAATTTAGTTTTATCGATAATGGAGAACACAAGAAGGATCGACCCACCCTTCTTGAAGTGACGAACTATTATGCAAATAATATTGGGAATAAGAAGGGTCGGTCGACCCTTCTTGCTGTGTTGAAATATTATGAACATAATATTGGGAGTAACATGGGTCGACCGACCCTTCAATTATGAGGGAATTGTAAAAATAGAACACCTTATAAGTTATAACATATAAACATGGTTTCTGCCGACTTTTGTTTTCTACAAGAAGGATCGGCCGCCCCTTCTTTTCTTAGTTAATTGTGAAAACATTTATCCAGAAATTCAGCTATATCCATAATGGAGAACACAAGAAGGATTGACAGACCCTTCGTGCAGTGACGGACTATTATGAAAATAATGTTGGGAATAAGAAGGGTCGGTTGACCTTTCATCTACGAGGGAATTGTAAAAATAGAACACCTTAGAGAAAGAGCAATCTCTCTTTCTCTGAGAATATTTCTACTTGCCAGTAAAGTCTTTGAAGAAAAACTCCTATAAATTTTGCGACACGTGGAACGCTTATATTGTGACACGTGGCATATTTGATTTTTAAAATTAGTTTAAAGATTGTTTTAAACGAATATTAAGGATATTAATGGTACCATTTAACATACTATGCCATGGAACTCTGCCCCTAGGGGTTTTGGCCCATTTTAAAATGAACCAGATCGTCAAAATTCCAAAAAAATAACGACAAGGGGTGGAACTGTGCCTCGCCGGAAAATTTTCCATCAGTGGTCGCCGGAATACCGGGGAGATTTGAGTTCCAATTATCACACGCCTTTCTGAACCAGCAATGTGGATGTTATATCAGCGGGGTCCAAATGTGAAGTATAGCTTGCAGTTTGTGGAGAAATGAAAAATAGTTGGAGATGAAGATGGTGTAAGGAATTTATGGTTGAGTTTACTGAGTAGAAGTTCCTTAATGAAGTTTAAAACTGATACACTCCAAATCAGGTAAATTTAAAATTGATACACTCCAAACTGAGAAGGAGCCATGAAGCCTCACATGTGGAAGCGAGGGAGGTGGTATATTGCATGGGGCACGCGTGCCATGTTACGGGCGCCTGGGTCGAGGCTCCTCCCCCACATTCCCTCCTCGTGTCCATCATGTGGCCCCTTGTATAATGGTGACGTTCGCATCTAGGGTTAATATATGGTATAATTGATTCACATAGGCTGAAATTTCTTCTATAAGACAACATTTACCAGACACAATGTTAGGCTTGCAGCAATCGTCGAATGATTTTTTAGTACTAGACCATGCTTTCAGCTTCTTCTTCATGCATGGAGATGTTTCTAGACATGACGACCCATTTCCAACCAAGGGAGTGTCGGGTATCAACTCGTAGTTCATCATCTCTATGCCTCCAGACATGTTTCTAGACATGACAACCCATTTCGAGCCAAGGGAGTATATGTGTAGTAGTTACCAAAAATATTTGGCCATACTGTGATAATTACCATTCCCCATCCGTCCCAGACTCCCATCCCATTCAATCCATCAACACAGTGTATAGGATAACCATGCCCCATATCACAACAAACTGAAATCGTCTAGGAATCCATGGAATTTTTATTTACTTCCTCTGTTTTATGTCCTTTGTTGTTTTATGAGAAATGCTTGAGTCTTATGATTGCTCCCCAGGTTGTGGTTGTCAACAATTGTAGCAGTTGTCGAATGTTGTTTTAGTACCAGACCAACTTCTTCTTACTTGGCCAAGTAGAAGGTAAAAGGATTGTGCTTTCATAGTCATCAACGTTCTGTTCATTCAACTCCAGTTATTTTCTGATTTATTTGGGACGAAGAAAAGGATTGTTCATGGGGGAGATGTTGGAGGATCTTAGGTCGACCTCCTGACTAGGTCCTCCATTCAACCAAGTCTTCAGAGAACATGTCGAACCATTATGTCGATCAATGTTAAATTTTAATTAGCATTATAGTGTGTTTGGGAAGGCATGCATGAGTCGCTTGTTTTTTAAATTATACATGGAATGTGTTGAATATAATTGTACCATAATTGTACCACTAATGACAAAATTATTCATTAATGACATTCTGTAAATTTCCTTCATTTCTCTGTTAATTGTTATTTCCAGCAATGACAGTCTGTAAATTTCCTTCCATTCTATGCTAAATGTTATTTCCAACAATGATAATCTATAAATTTCCTTATGTTCTATGTTAATTGTTATTTGCAATAAATTATGTGGGTCTGTAAATTTCCTTCCTTTCTCTGTGAATTGTTATTTCCAGTAAATCTTTTCCATTGTGTTATTCTTCATGCTTGTATGAACGCAATATTAAATCAAAATTCATATGTTTATGCTCTAGTTTACCACATCTAAGTATTCACCAATTTTCTTGCAGTGTTGAACTCTTATGAAAATAATACTGGGAATAAGAAGGTACATATTCGGCAAATTTTGGACTAAGAAAATGTCTAAAATATTCAGACATTGTTTGAATAAGAAGTCAATCGGCTAAGTTATAACATGTAAAAATGGTTTGTCACGACTTCTGTTTTCCGACATGAAGGATAAGCTGCCCCTTAATTTCGTAGTTAATTGTGAAAACATTTATCCAGCAATTCAGCTATATCCATAATGGAGAACACAAGAAGGATCAACTGACCCTTCTTGCAGTGTTGAACTATTATGCAAATAATATTGGGAATAAGAAGGGTCGGTCGACCCTTCAATTTTGAGGGAATTATAAAAATAGAACACCTTGGAATTTATAACATATAAAAGTAGTTTGTCTCGACTTCCGTTTTCTGACAAGAAGGATCGACTGCCCCTTATTTTCGTAGTTAATTATGAAGACATATATCCAACAATTCAGATATATCAATAATGGAGAACACAAGAAGAATCGACTGACCCTTCTTGCAGTGTCGAAATATTATGAAAATAATATTGGTAATAAGAAGCATCGACCGACCCTTCTTGCAATGTCGAAATATTATGAAAATAATATGGGGAATAAGAAGGGTCAACTAACCCTTCAATTACGAGGGAATATAAAATAGTTTGTCCCAAATTCTATTTTACGAAAAGAAGGATCAGCCACCCCTTATTTTTGTAGTTAATTGTCAAAACCATTATCCATCAATTCAGCTATAGCCATAATGGATAATACAAGAAGGATCGACCGACCCTTCTTGCAGTGTCGAACTATTAAGAAAAGAATATTAGGAATAAGAAGGGCCGACCGACCCTTCATTTAGTAGGGAATTGTAACAATAGAACACCTTGGAGAAAGAGCAGTCGCTCTTTCTTTGAGAATATTTCCACTTGCCAGCAAAGTCTTTAAATCAAAATGTCCATAAATGTTGTTAAAATGTTGATATCTCGTATCCTAGGGTGACACGTGGAATGATCATATTGTGACATGTGACATATTTGATTTGGCACATTGATTATAGCAAGGTTACTAATTTTTATTTGATTTGGCACATTGAGTATAGTGGGGTTATTTGATTTGGCACATTGAGTATAGTGAGGTTTAACCACAACACAATCAGGAAATGAAAATTCACTCATAGTAGTTTTAAGGATTAGGCACATGCAAGATTACCCTGTAGCTGGAATGCTAATTGAAAAATTAACATGAATTTATTACTTTATGTTAATCATTTGCAGAAATAGATAAATGTTTCAATTAAATAAATTCACTTAAAACATAAAACACACACATATCATGATTAAAGACAAATCCAAACTGTAGATCAATGTATAGGTTATTGATTGTAAAAATTAAACAGTGTCCATAAATAATCTGAAGTGGAAATAAACATTCATCAAAGAAATTTGATCAATTAACAAAAGAGGAATGAAGAGAAGGACTAACTATATTATTTCAAAGTTGCAAAAAATTACAATCCTTGCATCAATCAGAGTGTCTCCAGTCTTCTTTTGTTGATTGTATCCCCTGTTAGACCCCATGAGACCTCTACCCTTTAAATAATAATTACAAAAATAGTTACAAAATATAGACTTCCCATAAAATAAGGATTACAAATTGAAACTAAAAGGCATCCTCAGGAGCGACTAATACAATCCACTAGCTATCTGTGACAGAAGTGGAAAGATGCTTCTTAGAAGATTCATGATGATCGAAAATTTTTAAAACAGTCTTCCTATTAAGTGAAACTGGAAATAGAAATAGCAGAACAACAAAAAGCTTAAAGCATAACAACTAAAAACCGACATGATTTAATTACTGGTGTGGTCCTTCTGCTCTAGCTTGGTGGTCAGATCCTTTGCTAGGATAATTCCGAAGCGCCGCGCAAACGTTTGCTGATTATATATAATCTACTTCAGCATGTTGTGCAACTTGTCCTACTGCATCAAGATTTCTGCCTGAGCCTCATTCCGATCCGTGAGGGATTTTCCCAGAACTTGCTTGTGAGACCAATGTAGGTCGAGAGTCTTTTGGTACAATGTATCCTGACCCCTAGTATTACAAGGGTCAGGGATGAGAGCCTCAAATTCCTGTTGAATTTCATCATCTATCAGGCAACGCTGAGATACCCTGGCATCATATTCGGCATCGTTTATCTCTACTTGAGCCTGGATAGGAATGTCAGAGTGAAATTTGTAGGCCTTCTCAACCACTTCATGCATGAGCCGCATGGGTGGGGTGGAGGAAGAGCCGCTGAGCGGAGGAGCAGTGACCTGCTGGGTGTCCTGGCAGTTGTAGACCCGTTTGTTTGGAAACATGTCTACAAAGAAACAGAGGCGGAGCCGAAAGCACTTAGAAAGCACTCAAGGAGCACTCATGCGCAGGTAGGAATAAAAGCTACGGGGGTAATAGACCTTGAAGTTGTAGAGCCGATAGCACTCAGACGTAGTCAGAGCGGTAGCGGGAAGACACAGAGTATGCACAACAACGAAAAAGAGAACCAGAGAACCACGCAGTCCAGAAACAACCGAAGCAGAGATAGAGCAATAGAAAAAACCGAGAGTCTAGAGCAGAATGTCTCGCAACCGAGAATGATTTGTAGAGACTTTGCATATCAAGGCTTTGAGATTAGCATTAATGAACTTGGTGAGATCCTGGATGGAATGCTTATCAACAACAATGCTAGTAATGACCATGATTGTAGAAGGACAGCTACATTCACTCCGCAACGTGGGATTCATAAGGGCTAGAACCCAAAGTAGGTAAGAAGCAATAGACAGGACCTTACGCACATAGGAGAGTTCATACCACTAACGATAATTAAGTGCTGGACCAGAACATCGCCCGAGAATTAATTACTGAAGTGAAGTGAAAATCAACATTCATGAACACTATAAAGGAGATTATTGATTGCAAAAATTAAACATTCATAAATAATCTGAAGTGAAAATCAACATTCATGAACACTGTAAAGGAGATTAATTACTTATCTGCTCAAATTACTATCAACAAATTAAAATTAACTGATGGAAAATTAAGGGTTCAAGCGCATTCAAGATTGACCTATAACTGATATGTCAATTGAAAAATTAACATCAATTATAATTTTCTGTAAAAACCATTTGCAGAAATAGTTAAATGTTTTAATTGAATAAATTCTTTTAAAACATTAAGGATAGATAGATCATAAGCAGAGAAAAACCAAAACTTTAGAGCAATGTAATTATAGATTGCAAAAGATTAAACAATATTCATAAACAACCTGAAAGTGAAAATCAATATTGATCAAAGAAATTTGATTAATAGACAAAAGAGTATTACTGAAAGTTTGCAAGAAATTACAAGCCATGCATTAAACAGAGTATTTCCAGTGTCTTCTGCTGATTTTATCCTCCAAATTCCATCATCCCTAGCCTACGAGAGATCTACCCTTTAAATAATAATTACAATTTTGTTGCAAAGGATAAATTCCAAAAAAAAACAGGGATTTCAAAAATCGAACTAGGCTAATGGCCAAGAAAATCTTGCCACTTGCTTGCAATTTCTAACAATTCATCTATATTTGGATAATTGACCGACTCAAGCCCTAGCTGGGCATCACACGTAAAATTTTCCATCTTGTTTTTAGCCAATTTATGCCAAATATATATAAAAATGTGGATCTCTCCCTCCATGTCAACATGTGGCCTGATTAACTGATCCACATCATCAATCTTGATATGCTCGAGGTGCTGGATCTTCTCTTTAGCTTCCTCGCATCAACGTTCAACATGTTCTAGCATCAACTTCAGTGGACAAGTGCTTTCAATCAGGTCCATGGTAGGGAACTGCAACTTCTTCATGATGATATCCACAGTGTACCATCTCCTTCCGCAAACACCTTGTGCTTTCTGGATAGTATCTCCAACCATATCATTTAGATCATGCCAAGCATGCAACGCAATTCTGATTTTCTTCAATTGGAATCTAGTGAGAGTAGGAATATTCTTAGGTATCTCCTTAATGGATCTCTTCCATTCAACAATATATTCATTGGCCTTAAAGGCCTGCTGTCTTTTAGCTACCTACTAATCAAGAGTAACAAACATATTCCCAAATACAATGTGAGTCTCATGGATATCATTCAAGGTGTGAAACAATTCACCTAGGAGCTTACAGTGTTCATCATTGACCTGAATGGAGAAATCATTAAACTCCAGCTGGGAAAACCTAGAGAATGCAGAGGAGGCTGCACTTGCAGTTGCATCCTCTCATTGTTTTTCTAGCACAACTATCCTTTGTGTATTGGTAGCATTTACAACTTCTGCATCATGTAATTTAAACTGGAGAGAGGTATTTTTCAACTACAAATCTTCAAACCTATCTTCAAATACCCTCCTGAGATCAGTAACATAAGATTCATGTTCTTCATTGGTTTTGGTCAATTTCTCTTCAAGCTTCTTTAACTCTTCTTTCTTTAAATAAATATCCCTATTCACTGTTGTCATTGAATCATAGTTTGCACCTGCAAATGCACCCATGGCTGCAGCAGCATCCAATGATTCTCGTTGTATGTCAGCAGACTGCTTGGTCTAAATTATTTGATTAGGAGTAGGTGCCTCCAATCCACCTTGATCCCTTCTTCTCTTCTTACCTTTTCTTACCACTGCCTTCGAAGCTCTTCTATAGAAGTAATCCCCAAGAGGGACTACAATGTCTTCTTCAAACTTAGCTACCAATTCAGTAAATGATGAAGTCACATTTACTGTTGAAACCAATGAAGATGTCTGAGTAGTAGTAGGAGCAGGTATAGACATAGTTATTTGGTAAGTAGTTGGGGTGGAAGGGATATTTTGAATAACTGTTGGTACAGAAGTTGGGGATGGAATTGAAGTGAAGGCTTCAGAAAGTGGAACTTGGATATCATCAACTGGTAATGAAGAAAGAGGAATTGGAGTCTACTCATCAGTAGCTGGTGGTGATAAAATGAATGGAGGTGATTGTAGAGGGACAGTCAAAGACTAGATCTCTGTAATAGCAGATGGAAAAATAGGAAGTGGAACCGAGCTAGCTAGGAATGGAGTAGTGATGGTAGTTAGAGTATGGAAAAGATGGGATAAGGGGAATGGAGGTGTTACCCTAGATGACAAAGTTGAAATAATTTGAATAGATGAAAGTAGAAGTGCTCTGGTTGTGGTGTCAGCAGCATGGGTAGTTTCAAGAAACTGATGGTCTGGGACAGAATCACCCACTTCAATAGTAGATGGAAAAATAGGAAGTGGAACCGATCTGGCTGGGAATGGAGCAGTGATGGTAGTTAGAGTATGGGAAATATGGGATATGAGGAATGGAGGTGTTACCCCAGATGACAAAGTTGGAAGAATTTGAATAGATGAAAGTAGAAGTGTTGAGGTTGTGGTGTCAGCAGCAGGGGTAGTTTCAAGAAACTGATGGTCTGGGATAGAATCATCCACTTCAATATCATTCAATAAATATGTAATTCTTTGTGAAGTTTCGGATACTTCCTCAATCATAGGCACAAAAGAATGTACCTCATATTCAACATCACTGCCACTAATATTTAAGATAGGGATTTGAGGTGCAGAAGTCTGAGTTTTCTGCCTTTTGGATGGCTTGGTGATAGTCATCACTAGATCATCACAAGTATGAGTAACTGCAATAGTCACTTGAATATCAACAGTAAGCTTAGTAGCTGCAACTACTTGAGTTTCTAGCATCGAAGTCATCTGAGCTAAATTCTGCTTTGATTGGTGTGATGCTTGCATCAATACCTTCAATTGTTGAGCAGTCTTTACCTCTCGAGCATCTTTCATGAGACCTTTTCCTTTATCCCCTTTACTACAGGTCAGCATTAGTGGAGCACGTGCTTTCTGACCTTCTTTCTCCTCTCTATCCTTTCTTTCTTTCTCAATGAGGTTTAGTTCCATTGCTCTGTCGCTCAAAACCTTAGTCTTAAGATCATGTTGATACATCATGATATGGTTATGTTCATCTTTACTCTTGGCCCTTGCGAAGACTTCATAAAAGGTATTTACTCCCTGATATATGGAGTCATCAGGAAGTTCTTCATGAAGAAATCCACCCTTCACATGGTTTTGCTTGAAATGGGCATCTAGAAAACCTTTAGGATCATGTCTTCTTTTGGCAGCACAACCCAATTTTAAAGAAGCAATTTTGTCACCCAACATTATAGCCCAAGTTCAATTTGGGATGGCCAATGGCCCAAGGTTCAAGGGGAACTTAAGTCACGCCTTCCTCTTAGGACCACTTAGCTTTAAATACACACCATCAGTAAGAGTTTGATAGGAAACGTCTTCAATGACCAATCTGTCAGGAACTATCCTAGTTAGAAGATGAACAGTACTGCTTCCCCAAACTCTGACATATGAGAATGATTCACACACATACCAGTCACCAATTGTGGCAATGAAGGTTCTGGCATCAACTGAGAAAGCAGGAGCCTTCTCTCTAAATATTTTGAAGTAAATACTTCCAAGGAAATGATCGCAAATGTCATATATCAAAGGCATATAATTGTTCTCCCATAATGCTAAATGATAAATATGGACATGAGGCACTGATGGAGTCCAATTCCATCGCATGTTGGGATATTGGAATTCTGCACAAAATATATCAACGACGAAAGCTGAAAATAAGAAATGTGGCTTCTTCACAGCTGGTGCCTTCTGATATGCTTGAATGGATGTTTTGAGTTGAAAAGACAATATTGACACCCAAGGGAATGACTCACCAGTCGTTAGAACATGATGGGCTACAGGAGCCCACTCAACTTTAAATACAAAACAATTTGGGAGACCATAGAGTCTACATAGCATGGAAACCAATAGGAAATAAGGTTCTCTAAACCAGGAAATTAGGTACAAGTTATCAACCCTACAGATGAAACTGTCAGGTTTATTCATACATGACTTCAACATTTTGTTAAAATTGTACCTAGTCTTAGAGGATTCTATGAACTTAGTGTTAAGGGGTTGCATAGACCGTTTAAGAGCATAATCTCTGATGAAAACCTCAGGGCGGAAGGTATCCAATTGTGACCTTGTACAGTCATTATATGACTGTTCTTTAGGGTTAGCGTGGTCCACAATCCATTTAACCGCATCAGTATAAGGAGAGATAACAGGTCTGGCAGCAATGGCATGAATTTGGGAATCCCTAATTTTCTCATACGCTAGCTGGTCATTCCGAATGTCTGATAGGTCATCATTATCAAAAATTGAATAGATTATGGACCAGTCTATCTGATAGGTTTCACTGGTTTTATCACTAGTGTTCGAGAAAATACCAAAAATTGGGTCCTTGTTCAGTAAATCCTTTTGAGCAGTTTAACAACATGTATTGCGCGACACGTTTGAAACTGGAGGTTTTCTGATAAACGAATGAAGAAAAATAAAAAACAATTCAAAATCTTGAAACAATAATTAACAGAATAAGCGAAATGAGCAAAGCCAACCTATTTCAGCTGAAACTAATGGGTAACAAACACAATAAAAAATTCATAGTAAAATTCAAGCTGCAAGCTAATCTCTGAAAGTAAAAATGATAAGGAAAAATAGGGAAAATCACATATTTATTGCTTTTCGACGGGCCAAATATAGACCATAGGATGAAATGAATCAACGACTGAGATTAAACCTTGCGGGATGTAGGGTCAAGTTGTGGATTTTTTTATTTTAGAACTATGTACATTGTTCCCGCAATCCGCAATCCGCAATTGTGGGTCGTGAGTGTTGAAATATTGTAACTTCTAAGAATATTATATTTGTACTTTATTATTCCGGAGATGTTTCATTCCTCCGTGAAGATCTTATTGTATATCCGGAGATGTTTATTCCTCCGTTGGAATGTGGTAACTCGGGTTATTAGACTTCCCTAGTGGGGGTCGGCCCTGTATGTGTTATGTGGGTCAAAGGATTATTAGACCACCCTAGAGGGGTCGACCCAGTCAGTTGTAGTGGGATATTTAACCCAATGGTTAAATACAAGCCTACATGTCTTGTGTAAAATACAAGTCAGAGTAGTGTATAAATAGAGGAGGTGTATTCCTCATTTGACACACACTCACTCACTTGAGGATAGCGCACTTGTGGAGGATAGGTCTGCTATGGTGGAGGAGGAGATAATGTCTCAGGGTTTCATCTTTATATATTGTTGGTCATCTATATTAAGGAAGCTTTTCTGGGTTTTCTACCCCATGAGGGTTTCCCAGGATAAATCTGGGTCTCTTGTGTTTATGCTATGCTTGTTGTTTCTTCAGTGATCCTGTATATGCTATTATTGTGAAATGGAATATAATGATGCTATTTTCTATCTTATCATATTAAATCTTAACATGGTATCAGAGCTAACCTGAAGGAAGGAAAGGTATGGCACTTACGACACTTGTTTCTCTTGCAACAATTTGAAGGTTAGGGTTTTACATAGAAAAAACCAGTCATCGTGGAACTTTCGCCATAAATCCATTTTGGAAAAGTTTCAGGATTTGAAACCTTTACAGGTTGTAGATAACATCTCCAGGTATCTTGTGTCCAAAGGGCACCCTTATATTCGTTGTACTTTGTAAATTATGATCAGTACAAGTTAGGTTTTCTGCCTCTTCCAGATCTCAGTCAAAATCAGGTGACCTAGGAAAAAAGGTCTTAACTTGGGCTAGGAAGCTCCAAATGAAATTTGGTAAAAAGTTATAGGTATTACATAGACTGTACTATCTCCGGAAACGTTTTCAGAGGCCGAAGTTGAACCAGTGACACGTGGCATGCCATACAAGTTCGCTCTCCTGTTTTATCCCATAAACAAGTCACGTTGCGACACTTGGCATAACTTGGGCTAGGAAGATCCAAATGAAATTTAGTAAAAAGTGATAGGTAGTACACAGACTTTACTATCTCAAGAAACTTTTACAGAGGCCGAAGTTGAACTAGTGACACGTGACATGCCGTACAAGTTCGCTCTCTTGTTTTATCCCATAAACAGGTCACGTTGCGACACTTGGCATAACTCTCTCTCAGAAAATCCAATTGAGGTCAGACCTATTGCGATGGAAATATGACAGGTCAGGCTACCACAGAAACATTTTTCAGACCTTGTGGAGCGAAAAGTTTGGAGTTACAGCAGAAACAATCAGGTACATATTTCTGCCAAAACAGAATTATTTTTGGAGCACCTTCATTCATGGCTTCCGGGATTTAGGGTTTCAGAGAAAGTTAGAATTTTTGGAATCGGAATCCATGGTTGAGTGGTACTCAGGAAAATCGAAATTTAGAGACCAAGATCAAATTTTTTGGTTGGGTAGAAGACCGGGCTTGATCAAACCCTAGTTCGGGATTTTGATCGGAAAGATGGAAAATTAGGGCTTCAGCAAAAGTTGGAATTTTTGAAGTCTGTAACCACGGCTGGAAGCTGCTCAGAAAAATAAGCGTTTAGAGCCTTGGATCGAACCTTTTGATTGGACAGAAGGGTGGGCTTCATCAAACCCTATTTTGGGTTCGTGTCGAGAAGATCCAGAAGTTTCGAAGGCAATTTTGAGGGGTCAAATTTTGGAGATTTCAAAATTGAAGTATGCTAGTTTGATCAGCTCAGCAAGACACATCCTTCCATCCATTCAGAAGTGTGAAAGTCAAAGATTGAATTTTTAGGGTTTCTCTAGCAAACCCTAATCAAGCTCCAGATCAAGTTTCAGAGGGAGTTGAGGCTAAGGCCTTACATAAGAAGACTACAAGAAATCTCGACAAGTACGACTTAAGGAGGTTCAGGTATGTCTTGAAATCTGATTCTTGATTAAGTTCATAATGTGTTTGTCTTCATATTATTTATTAGTACAATCTTGATTAATGTTAGAATTGTCTTATCACCCTAGTAACAGTATGAATGCATACATTCATTGATTAGGGCTATATGATTGTACTAATACATTATGGTGTTGTGTGAGGTTGATTTTGTGTGCTAATAAGATACAGGTACATCACGAAAGACAAATCAAGTTCCATGACCATGATAACATGAAGACAAAGACTCATCCACAATCTTTGATCACATAGAAGTTCTACTTACAAGGTATGTATGACTTTGTTCTATTATGCTTAACCTATGAGATATGCAGGTTCCAGCATAGGATATCTAAATCATTGAAGAGAACAAAGAAGACATTGATTGGGTATGTTAGACATAACTAAGCAGGTATACTAATCCAGGTATGTTTTCCTATGTCATGTTAGAATCTTACCTTGTGTTAGGATCCCTTATATAAGTATACCTGGTATGATTGGTTATGCTTATTCATAAAGTTAGTAATCAAGGGTTTATGCATATTATGTCTCTTATCTTGGTTGATGATTTAACTAACCAGATCAAACAAGAATATGTATGAGTAAAAGAAGACTTCCCTGAAACCTTGAATATTATCTATAATCATGACTATACATATTCAACATTATTTAGAACTATAATGTTTTGATAACATTGAAATATACTAATGAATGTATATTTGTGTATGAGATCATAAGGATGACACTTGAGCATGCACAGTGGTACAGAATGAATAGAAGTTCAAAAGACATACAGAAGATCAAGCAGGAGGCAACCACACAAACATAAAAGATAAATATTTGAGTTGTTATTTGAAATAGTAAATGATATTTCCTGTAATAGGTTGTATGCATATTTGTATTCCTAGATTATATCATGCTGAGTGTAAACATTCATAGAGCATTGAACAGTATACTACTAATATGCATATGATTGGTAAGTTGGACAAACATTCCATTGTTGCTTGTCTAGAATGAAACCTCTTTGCTGACATGCTGAGAGCTGTGCACACTCTCAATAGTATGTTCTGGTAGAGATGGGAGGCATCTAGATAGCCACTGTATGCATACAAAATATGGAAAAGTGTTGTGCCAAAGTATTTGTCAATATAGTTGCATAACTATGTAAATGATATCTGTATGCATAATAGGTTATCATGTCAACATGATTTGATGATTATGAAGTATTACTAATCATGTACTTAATTTTGATTTGTAGGAAAGATCATGAAGAATGATGAACAACAAACAAGTGATGGATGTTCAATAAGAAGATTTACAAATCAAACAAAATATAGAAGGCTCGTGGCTAGAAGATTCTCTTAGAAAGAGGAAGAGAATCATGACAAGATGTTTGCTCCAAGTGGCTAGATAAGACCATTCTCTTAATGGTGTAATTAAAGAAGAGGTGTGAATTAGGTTATGTATGGGTACCTAGGATCGATAGTCAATTGATAAGCTTAATAATCATCATGGGTGATGTGGATATCAACCTTTGCTACAAAGTTGAATATGGTTTCTATACACAGATGACATGGATGCAAGAAGGAACTCACCACAGAGTTCGAATGATATTGAGGCTCATATCAGTAGACCCATCTGACAAGAGATGGCATAGATAGATGGTTGCAGAAATGAAAATGAAAGATCTCAGATTGATGCATTACTTCCTAGGTCTGGAAGTATGGCAAGGCTCAGAAGGAATCTTTCTCAACCAGGGAAAGTATGCCAAGAAATATTAAAAGGACTTGATATGTTGGAATGACCACTCTCATGGATTCCAACTTGAAGTTGTTTGCAGATGACTCATCAGAGTTAGTGGATATAACTCTGTACAGACAAATTATTGAGTCATTAATGTGTCTAACAAATACTAGGTCAGATATATGCTTTGCTGTGAACACCTTGAGTCAGTATCTAGTGGAAACTAGATGTGTTCACCTATTAGTTGCAAAGCATGTGATAAGGTACCTAAAGGATACGATAGACTTTGATCTATGTTATCTTCGAGATCATGACTTCAGATGGCTACACAGATGTTGATTGGGCAGAAATTGTATCAGACAGGAAGAGCACATCGAGATGATGTTATTGTCTAGGATAAGCCATGATCTCGTGGTTTAGCAGGAAGCAATCTAGTATGGCTCTCAGCACAAGCGGAATATATGGCTGCTTGCTCTGCTAATTGTGAAGCGGTATGGCTTCAGAATTGTTTGACATAAAAATGGACCCAACTGTGATCCTATGTGACAAACAGAGTTGCACCAAAATGGCAGAGAATTCAGTATTCAATGATAAGTCAAAGCACATAGAGATCTGACATTTCTATATATAAGATATGGTGCAGAAAAGAATTAAAGTTCGTTACCAATGTACCAACCAAAACTCTACCGATCCGATGTACTAACCAAACCTCTACCTCAAGTAAAGTTTTCGAAACAAACTTAATATAGTTTAGAAGGACCCTCCTCGAAAGGGGGAGTGATGTGATCACTTATGATGAGATTTACCGCGTCGACAGTGAGGTCAATGATGTGGATACCTATATTGGTGATGCCGAAAGAGAGGTTGGTGGATGGTCCTTAGACAGGGTCTAAGGTGACAAGGGGATTGCATCATCCTTGAACACATGTTCTAAAAGGAGCCATAGACAGATGTCTTCGAGAATGAAGTCCTTGGTGGACATGAGGGGATTGGATCATCCCTGGACTTTTGTCCTAAAGAGAGCCGTAGACGTATGTCTTCGAGAATGAAGTCCTTGGTGGACATGATGGAGGATTGTATCATCCTTGGACTTCAGTCCTAAAGTGATCCATAGACAGATATCTTCGAGAATGCGGTTCCTAGCGAACGATGAGGATTGTATCATCCCTGGACTTCGGTCCTAAAGTGATCCATAGACAGATGTCTTCGAGAATGCGGTTCCTAGCGAATGATGAGGATTGTATCATCCCTAGACTTCAGTCCTAAAGTGATCCGTAGACAAATGTCTTTGAGAATGCGGTTCCTAGCGAACGATGAGGATTGTATCATCCCTGGACTTCAGTCCTAAAGTGATCTGTAGACAGATGTCTCCGAGAATATGGTCCTTAGTGGACGTATATAGGATTGCATCGTCCCTGAGTGTTTGGTTCAAAATGTACATGATGGGATTGCCTCGTCCCTAGACATGGTGAGATGTATTAAAGTGATAAGGACTAATCATCCTTTAAATAGATTGGGATTGCCTCATCCCTAGACATGGTGACATGTCTTAAAGTGATAAGGACTAATCATCCTGTAAATAGATTGGGATTGCCTCGTCCCTAGACATGGTGATATGTCTTAAAGTGATAAGGACTAATCATCTTGTAAATAGATTGGGATTGCCTCATCCCTAGACATGGTGAGATGTCTTAAAGTGATAAGGACTAATCATCCTGTAAATAGATTGGGATTGCCTCGTCCCTAGACATGGTGAGATGTCTTAAAGTGATAAGGACTAATCATCCTGTAAATAGATTGGGATTGCATCATCCCTAGACATGGTGAGGTGTCTTAAAGTGAGAGGGATTGATCATCCCGTAAGTGGATCAGGATTGTATCATCCTTGGACCTATGTTCTAAAGTGAGAGGGATTGACCATCCCGTAATTGGATCATGTGTGTTGCAGGGTATGCTGCTATTGTGTATACTTGTATTGATGATGTGTATACTTTTATTGATGAGGATACTTGTATTGATGATATGTACACTTGTATTGATGAGGATACTTGTATTGATGATATGTATACTTGTATTGATGAGTATACTTGTATTGATGATGTTTATACTTGTATTGATGATGTATACTTGTATTGGTGTGGATACTTGTACTAATGGTCTAGATTACGATGTTGTTGATCGTGATGGTCTAGATGACGATGTTGCTGATCGTGATGGTCTAGATGATGATGATACTGATCGTGATGGTCTAGATGACGATGTTGTTGATCATGTGATGACGATGCTGATGATCGTGTGATGACGATGCTGATGATCGTGTGATGACGATGCTGATGATCATGAGATGACGATGCTGATGATCGTGTGATGATGATGCTGATGATCGTGTGATGACAATGCTGATGATCGTATGATGACGATGCTGATGATCGTGTGATGATGATGCTGATGATCGTGTGATGACAATGCTGATGATCGTATGATGACGATGCTGATGATTGTGAGGATCCAGATGTTGATGTTGTTGTAGCTGTTCGAGTGCTACAGAAGATAAAGACTCGGTATTGAAGATGTTCCAATAACTGCTTGAGTGACTGATGATGTTGAGAAAGCTTCCAATGATTTATAGATGTATCATATATGATGTTGATGACTCCTTGCTCATGCAGATGTTGTTATAATATCCTTCTCGTTAAGGGGGAGTGTTGAAATATTGTAACTTCTAAGAATATTATATTTGTACTTTATTATTCCGGAGATGTTTCATTCCTCCGTGAAGATCTTATTGTATATCCGGAGATGTTTCATTCCTCCATGAAGATCTTATTGTATATCCGGAGATGTTTATTCCTCCGTCGGAATGTGGTAACTCGGGTTATTAGAATTCCCTAGTGGGGGTCGGCCCTGTATGTGTTATGTGGGTCAAAGGGTTATTAGACCACCCTAGAGGGGTCGGCCCAGTCAGTTGTAGTGGGATATTTAACCCAATGGTTAAATACGAGCCTACATGTCTTGTGTAAAAGACAAGTCGGAGTAGTGTATAAATAGAGGAGGTGTATTCCTCATTTGACACACACTCACTCACTTGAGGATAGCGCACTTGTGGAGGAGAGGTCTGCTATGGTGGAGGAGGAGATCATGTCTCAGGGTTTCATCTATGTATATTGCTGGTCATCTATATTGAGGAAGTTTTGTTGGGTTTTCTACCCCATGAGGGTTTCCCAAGATAAATCTGTCTCTTGTGTTTATGCTATGCTAGTTGTTTCTTCAGTGATCTTGTATATGCTATTATTGTGAAATGGAATGTAATGTTGTTATTTTCTATCTTAGCATATTAAATCTTAACAGCGAGATGCGGGATCACAACTTAAAAAATCAACAATCAAATGTTTCTTGCAATCCACAATCCACAAATGTGGGTTGCAGGATGTGGGAGCACAAACAACCTTTTATAATTAAAAAATCTCTCTATAATCCGCAATTGCGGGTTGCGGGTTGCGGGAACGCACAACACACCTTATTACTCGAACCACTTTTCCACAATCCGTAATTGCAGGTTGCGAGATCACACAACACACCTTATTACTCGAACCACTTTTCCGCAATCCGCAATTGCGGGGTGCGGAATGAAAAGTTCAAACTTTATTTACAAAGTCTTCCCAGAATAAGCAATAAGCAGGAATGTGGGATCAAAACAACTTGGTGGAAAAACTCAAAGCTTCCCGCAACTTCATAAAAGTAGTAAAAAACAAACAAACTAAAATTCATTTAAATCACCCAGTGTAATCTCATCCGCGGGATCAAGACAAATCGACGGTTAAAATTTAAACATGAAGGAAGTAAAAGAAGGGTTGCGAGGGTTTATTTCATAAATATATATATTCTTTCCGCAATCCGCAATCCGCAATTGCGGGTTGCGGGGTGCTGAAACTCAAAATGCAAAACTATTTTCAGACTCTTCCCGCAATCAGCAATTGTGGGTTGCGGAAACACCAGGTGCAAAACAGGTTCTGAAAGTGGCAATATTGGCTTTGAAAAGGGCATTTTTCTATTCGAATAGTGTGTTTTCAATTTCTGAATTTCAAATCAAAATATGCAATGTTTTATTTGAAAATTGCAATTTTCATTTGTAAATGTTCTAAATTGTAAATTCAAGTCGTTGTTAGAATATCAAGTCAATCAGCTAAGTTATAAGATATAAAAATGGTTTGTCCCAACACCTGTTTTCCGACATGAAGGCTTGGTTGTCCCTTCTTTTCATAGTTAATTGTGAAAACATTTATCCAGCAATTCAGCTATATCCATAATGGAGAACACAACAAGGATCGACCGACCCTTCTTGCAGTGTCAAAATATTATGAAAAGAATATTGGTAATAAGAAGGGTCTACCAACCCTTCTTGCAGTGTTGAACTATTATGAAAATAATATGGGGAATAAGAAGGGTTGGGTGATCCTTCAATTACGAGGTAATTGTAAAAATAGAACACCTTGGAATTTATATCATATAAAAATGGTTTGTCCTGACTTCCATTTTATGACAAGAAGGCTCGGCTGCCCCTTCTTTTTGTAGTTAATTGTCAAAACCTTTATCTAGGAATTCAACTATAGCCATAATAGATAATACAATAAGGATCGACCGACCCTTCTTGGAGTGTCGAATTATTATGAAAAGAATATTTGGAATAAGAAGGGTCGGCCAACCCTTGATTTAGGAGGGAATTGTAACAATAGAACACCTTGGAGAAAGAGCAGTCGCTCTTTCTCTGAGAATATTTCCACTTTCCAGCAAAGTCTTTCAAGCAAAACGTCTATAAATTTTGTTGTTAAAATGTTGATATCTAGTATCCTAGGGTGACAGGTGGAACGATCATATTGTGACAGGTGGCATATTTGATTTGGCATACTAAGTATAGGGAGGTTACTATTTTTTATTTGATTTGGAACATTGAGTATAGAGAAGTTACTAATGCGGGTTTAACCACAACACAATCAGGAAATGGAAATTCACTCATAGTAGTTTTAAGGGTTAGGCACATGCAAGATTACCCTATAGCTAGAATGCTAATTGAAAAATTAACATGAATTTATTAATTTATGTTAATCGTTTGTAGAAATAGATAAATGTTATCTAGACTACATATGAGCTCAGTATAATACAAAAAGAATGTTGATTTCCATGAAGCATTTGGAGGGACACTGAATTCATGGGCAGCATTATTGGTCTCGAGTTGTCCACAAGTTTCTCGTCAACAAGGCTGAATAAATAAATTGACAACATTGGCCTCCAAGCCATTAATTTTCACAATTTAATAGTTGTCAATATGAGTTCTTTCTACTAAGGGGAAACTCTTGCAAAAACCTACAATAGATTCATCAAGGTCAGTTGCAATGGATAACATTACAAATTATCAAGGTAAAATTTATCCATGAAATATTCATGCCAGAGAGTATACATGTTCATACCTATACATATGGGATCATCAAATGTTTAGCATTTGTACGTTTCAACATCATGAAATAGTCACCACCTACACAGAGGTCATGAGAAACTGACAATTCCTCCACATTATCTTCACTGGAGATGAATTCAACAATTTCTATTAGGATAGAGTATGATAAAGATAAAACAAATTTGAAAATGGATAACAGGAACTATGTAGTATACCACAAGTCTATTATTGATATTAATAATTATTAACATAAATAATAGTAATTAAATACACTCATACTCTCTTTTGCTACTGCAAGATATTACCTGTTTATCCAATCATGCAGAATATATTGAAGTTTTTTGCCATATTGTTTGTGACTAAATTCCTTCAAAGCTTTAGAAAATAAAATAATTCTTTGACAAAGGAAGTGTTGTAGAAGCTGAACAGTTTAGGGGCTCTCCATTCTGCTGTAACGGCTAGCTAATTCAGCGTTGATTGGGACTCATTCAGTGTACTATTTTTGCTGGAAACTCACATCATCCCTAGAAATTGGTAGTTCTATCCTATAGCTGCTATTTTTTTTCCCAAATATACTTGAAACTTTGTTGTTTAAGCTACTTCTAGTGCTGAACTAACTACAATAACCATAACACACTACTGGAATACATGTTATCCTAGTGATCCTCTGCAAACAGGAATCTTCTCTTAAATTACGTCATGACTCCTTTCATGATCTGAAAATATGCATAAAAACAGTAAGGTTCAAGTGTTGTAGAAGCTGCCTTTTACAAACCACTTTGGAGTCTGACAGTTTCAACCTCCAACAATCTTCCATCCTTCAAGCATATGCTGATCTTTGTCTTCTTTAGTTGTCCATAATCTGAAAGCTTTAATTGGAACACAGGATCTGGAATACCTGTGCTTATGTATGCTTCCTCCACTCTGTTACTTAGGGAATTTGGGGGGTAACAGGAGCTTCGAGATGCATGCCATGCAAATCATGAGGTTCATGATCATCCTCTTCCTTTCCAGATGTGGAGTCAAAATCAAGAGGAATATCCCATGCAACTTCCTCTTCATCCTCATCATTGTCATTAGGGTCCTCCAAATGATAGCCCATAATGAATCAATACTACCTGCATAGGTAAATCCTTATACCACAAGTTAGAGATCATAAAGATTCTTGGCAACGAAGAGGAATCTCCTCAGCAGTACATCCATTCTCTGAAGAATGCTTTGAGCCGTGGGATGAGAACGATGGTGACAGACCTGCAAATATATATTCAAGTTACACTATTGCAAATGTGAGGATGAACTAAATGCATGAGATGAAACTGCGATAAGTACTATAATGCTTCAAAAGGTAACAATGTTAATAGATGAAGGAAAAAATAATACATGTTACACTCGATGAACTGTCCCCAAGATCTTTGGTCTTATGCAGCAAAAATGTGCCAGAAAGGATTGTAGCAAAACCACACATCTCAGTGACGATTTGAGATGGATCTTGCCTATCCCAATCCTGAAACAACCAAGCAAAATTCTAATCAATTGTTGTGCTTTAGCATTAATAAACAAGCAAAACATAAAAGCATTATGAAAGCAAAAGATAAAAGCATTATGAAAGTTGATCAACCTCATTTGTTGATGCAGTAGGATGATATTGACACATGGCAAAGCAGATCAAAACTGACATTGATAATCATCCAGGGTGAAAAATAACATAACAGCTGCTACAAGACCATAAAACAGCCGCAAAATTTGAAATAGGACAGATGACAAGGATTCACTCGAGATGATGCAAGAGGAAGGAATAAGATGATCAGATATGCGAGTAACCACACAGTTTCTAACCATACTTGACAAAAACAAAAGTGATATTCCAAGACTTGCCATAACCAAATAATTTGATCACCAGTAGCTCAGTCACAAGGAAACTATGTTCAAGTAAACAAAAATGATCGTTCAAGTAACCAAAAATGATCGTCATGCCCTTGGTCATTTCTTACTATCGCAAAAAATGGTGACAATTGATTTACAAGTAAAGCAGATCGATCTCAACCTTCGGACTGGAACACCAATGGCTCCTGGTTTTCTGTGGGCTGCAAAGTCAAAATGAAAAGTTAATATATATATATATATATATATATATATATATATATGTATGTATGTATACAAGTTTTGGGACAAACTATAATTCTGTAGGATAATCCTGTACACACCCTCTAAGGAGGGTTCCATGGACAAACTAAGCTCCTTCATTGACCAACAGTTAAAGGAGCCTTGTTTCAATAGCCATACTTTAAATGATATCAAAATTACCCAACTCAAAAACCTTACAAAGAGAGAATACATGGAAATAGCAGGAAAGACAATGACTATGAAAGAAAAAGAAAAAGTGTGATATGCAAATGAAAACTACACTACCAGCAATGATGGAAATTAACACTACGACAATGTTACTAAGAAAGACATGAACCTATTTTTTGGAAGAAGCTAAAAGACATTATCAATTGTCATAAATTGAGTTGAGAATATGCATTGAATAAAGAAGATATGAAGATGCAAAAATTTGCAAGGAAAGCATGTTACAATACCATCTAGAAATTTGAGATGCAAAGTGGAAAAATGCAAAAGCTATGAATTGTTTTTAAACAATTGAAAATATATTCATACCTTATGCTTTTTCTAGTGTACAATGTAAAACATGCTCATATGTCGTTGGTGTTTCACGATTACAGACTAAGCAAAATATAGTGTTTTCAATCATTGGAAATTTGCATTGTCTACAGGTGCATTGAAAAGGTGGCACAAATGGATTTTTTATTTTCAGTGTCCCATATATATGTCATAGCTTATAGCACAGAAAATAGCAAAAACATTTTATGATATATGAATATGTGCAAAACCTATTGTAGGAAAAAAAATGAAACGAGAGTCTGAAATCAAGTGTGAGAGTGAGATTTTTTTAAAAGTGTCACTTGAAAGGATGCAAGTGAAAATACTATTATTGATATTATCAGAAAAATTAGGGCCAATGAAAACTATGGAAAAAAAAGGAATCATAATACATGTTGCATGGTCATATACATATTGTCTAGATTATCAAAAGAAGCAAATTCATTGTATAAATTGAAATGGAAGGAAAACAATCTAGTGAAAATGGTTTTGAAGATCATGTATCAAAGAAATGGAAAGTGCAATTGGAATACTTGTAGTTTTCCATTTGCAGGTGGCAATTTTTTTGAAAATGCTATATGGAAGCAAAAGACAAAAGCCAATCTGGATTGCCAATGCCATCAGATTATAGCTCCATTCTCTCACTAATCAGGATGATCGATGCCACTTCCCTTTCTCTTGCAGCTCTCGCACCAACAGTTACACCTCATGACAAAACAATTCTTATATGAACTCACTATCAACTTCCTCTATCACAGGTCTTCTAGTAGGGCCGCAAAACAATCCCTTCCAACTTCCGTCATTGCCTCTTATCCAATGAGTGATTCAATGGTCAAAAAGAGAGTTGGTGACATGATTTGTTCTGCATCATCCATTCTAGCGATATGCCATGATATTGATTTTCAGTTGCTAATTTGTGGCACTACATGGAAGAAGGAAACTACAGACATTTTTTGTAGCTTCTTTACTCTAGATAGGTCAGCTATGTTTTGGGACAATCAACTATGCTAGTTGATGTGACCAGAAAGGGAGGGTGAGTAGATACAAGATAATGAAACATATAACTAAGATATATTCCCCTCCTTTGATCACAAATAGGCCAAAGGGAATGCTAAGTACAATAGTGCAAGATAAAAGTGGGAGTGCAAAGGACATTGTTATAAAAGTATATAAAGCATAAAGCGTATCTAAACTATGCTACGTTAGATAAGATCTAAGGGCTAAGACCATGAAATTGAGAATAAGAGGTAATGCAAAAACATGCAAGTACTTCTAAGAACACAATGACAAAACCTCCAAAGAGGAAAGGGGGGAGGATCTAATGCCTGAAAGATGCAGGCCAACCATCCCTGAAGCCCTCTCTCCTAACATCTGATGCTAAAGTGAAGAAGCTCATCATAGATGACCATTAGATGATCTAGATATGATGGGGGATTTATTATGAGATATATCTTGTTTCCCAAATGATGTATCCCTGTATGGAGATGTGGAGTAAATCTCTTGTTTGTTGATGTTGTGTGAATTGTACCGAAATCTATTGCAACATCCTTGTACAAGTATCACTTGTTGGGTTCAGAATGCCTCCCAAGGTCTATTGTTTTGTCATAGCTAAACATTACACTTGAGTACAAACTTGGTTTCAAATGGTGGAAAAGATATCTCATGTAATACAACTGAGTACATCCATTGAGTATCTTATGATTGATTTCTCATATTTTTTGTCTTAATTAACTATTGTACAGAGTGTGCCTATTATTTTATTATTTTTTTTTTCATTTTCGCATATTTTTGATGCAAAATGTAGTGCTACTTCATATATACTATATAATTAAAATCTATTATAATACCCATGGAGTTCTATCAATATTATTATTTATTCTCATATGAGATCAGGCTCGGGACTTTATTAAAATCAAAAGTCATTTCTGGCATTGTTATGGTGCTAAATTAGGCATGAAGTTCAAATATAAATCCAAATTTGTGGCACAATCTCGGTTAATTATTCTCTACTACAAGATTCCCTTTCGCATTTTCAATAATTGACTCAGTTGGAATACAATATGAAAACATTTCAAACTGGAGTTGATTGGGAAAGTCATCTTTCATGATTTCTAGAATGTGTTGGATTTTCTAAAATACCTTGTTTCCCTGTATTGATGAATATCCATGATTGAAACTCATTGAGGAAGGAGTTATAGGTGAGAAAAACCATGGCTAAATCCATGGGTGATTGAGACATGTTGATGAAGTAGGATTGGATTCAACTTCCTCAATAATAAATAAATTTTAGAAAACCCTGCTAATGATGAAAAAAAACACAAATATAATAACATTTTTTAATAAAGGGATACGTGCGCATACCCATGCTCTACCCATTTATTATTTTAGATTTAGGCAAGATCATTTGCATGTGACCAACTTTAGTGTCGAGTTGTTCTCCTAGGGTTTGGTTGTTCATCACACCCCACAAACTCTAGACTACTAGAGGGAGGTGCAACTTCTCCATAACTAGAATCCCTCGATTTGTATGAAAATTTTCCTATGGTTTGTTCTACAACTTTGAGCACACCTAGAAAAGACTTGGAGCAGTCTACACCCTTTATTCTCAAGATCCTACTAGGTTTAGGTAGGGAATTTTTGGGAACACTTTATAACCATGAGAATGTAGTGTAGTTTTTCTATGCAATAATTTTGTTCTTTCTTTAGTTGTCTGGACTCTATAGGGGTATAAAACACAGAAATAGGACGACACCATGAATTTCACTTCATAAAAATCGTAAAACTTCGAGGAGAATATATTGTAAAACCAAAAAGTAAGCAAAAATTTGTTATTCTAATGATTCATAGTTTATAGTGCTATACTTTCTAAAGTACAGGGAACAAGGTTGAAGTGAAATTTATGAATTTACATTAAACAAGACTAGGAAAGGAAAATAAAATCAAGTTCAAAGTCAGCTTCAGCAAGCTCAATCATGGATGGAAGTGGGACCTTTTAATGAAATACAGACAATTAGTGAGTTGGAATCATGGCTTTAAATATTTGAATATTACAAGGCAAGAGGGGCTAGGATTAGGGGGTGCATGTATTGGATTGAATCCAGGGATGTGCCCTCTAAATTCTATTTCTAGCACCTAAAGAGAAAATTGAATCCAGAGCGAATTTTAGTTCTACTAGATCGAAGTTGCAATCTTTCAGCAGATGAAATTGAAGTTTGATAGATTTTCAAGAACATTTCCAAAATATATTTCACTTCAATAGGCTTCGATCCTTGTAACACTTCCCCCAAAAGGTAGAAACTTATGAGAGGGTCTGTCCTTCATAGGAACTATTACTGGTCAAATTAGAGGCAACAATGAAAGGCCTAAATTTGACTAAACTGAAGACTTATCATGAAAACTTTTAAGCATGAATGTGATAATAAGGACAAGACCTTTTGAGTTATCATCAATGTCAAGTCGAGTTACCAAGATAAGTTCAAAGACAAGTGTGAGCTGTCATTAAAGCTAATTCAAGTTGCAAGTGTAAGTTGCTAATTCAAGTTGCAAGTGTGAGTTGTCATTGAAGCTAATTCAAGTTAACTAAGTCATGCAAGGATAACTCCAAAAGAAAAGTCTACTTAGTGCTATTATTCTATTCACATCGTTTTTACTCATTCTAAGTTGTTGATCAAAAGACTATTATCTATTGCCGTTCACTCTCTCTATTGCTGCTGCTGTAAATAATTTTATGATCAGATTTTCAGTTCATGGCACTTCCTCAGATACAGTAGGAGATATTACTCAATGTTCAGAACCAGTGGCCAACAAGGCATTGGTTCACTAATGAGATCATAGTGTTAAGCTTTCCACCAGTATTTATTCCCACTGTTCCTACAATTCATGATTTGCATGATCCACTACATTGTGATGAGATCTGTTACGATTTAAGGGATTTATGATAGGAAAAGGTATGGATCATTCTTGGTGAATCTATGAGGGAATATCTCTTCTTCAACACCTTGCACAAACATATATCCATGGGTATTTTGGGTAGCAGCTACAGGCAGCATGTAGGGCATATTTGTGACACCTTTTGCTTGTGATAGTACCTTCCTCATACCCTAAACTACAATTTCTCATTTTGGGAAAGGTATATGATATCAATTTTAAATTTAGTGTTGTTGGCAGTTAAGTAATGTGTACACCATTCAAATAACATGTCTCTGCATGGATGAAAATGCCTACAGACATATACCATCCATCAAACAAGCACTTACATTAATTTTGGGCAATTCTAAGCTTGTTTGGATAGTTTTATGGATCGTAACAGTAAGAAACCTCTTAATTCGGATTTATGTGCACATTGGGAGCTATTTTGGCTAGTCTTCTAGGCATGAAAAAACCCTAATCTCAGAATCTGGGCACGAACAAACATTTTTAACAGTAAAAAATGCACAGAATACCCAGGATACCATGAATATAAATTCAGTATTATGTATATAACATAGAATACCCATAAAACCAAGAGATAAACCTTTTAAGCTAAAGCTAAGACTAATGATTAGAAGACATGAAACAGGAATATCCATACCTATGTCCCTTGAGGAAATTGAGAAACTACAATTTCCTCAACATGCGTATTCGTGCCACTAGCCTCTATTTCTTACCGATCAATAAAATCCATATCATCAAAGTTGTCATCATTCATGAATCTAGTATACTGCATAAATTCCATATAATTTATAGACATTAGATTTGGAGAATAAAAAAATTAGATTTCATATAATAAATTGAAAAATATTTTTGCATACTTACATACCTTGCCTCTGTTTTGATTTTGTCCAGTGATGACTCGCTTATAATTACCTCTACAGTACGTTGCATACTATTGAATCTCTAATCGAGTCATGCTACTCAAGCGATCATCAGAATAATCATCAAATGAGATTTCATCCATACTGGTTGAAGATGACAAAGTATTTATGCTGATTTCTACCCCTGCCAATGTAGCCCCAACACACTCTTTTATCTCTTCCCTCACCCCTCTTGCTATTTGGGATGTCATTTCCAACTCCTCTAGCAAAGCAACGACTCTAGGATGTGGCTGTATTAACCAAGGCATCGGATGCCTATACTGAACATCTCTTCGTGCATCAGGTCGTTCATATGTTCGACCTTTGCCAGCACCATAGAAACTAAATCCTGTATCTGTATAGTCGGGATCCATGTGAAACCGGAACTCTGCAATCAACATGTTAACAAAATACTGAGGAACCTCGTCATTATTATTGAACTTCCCATATGCACACAGGAACCTGGAATAAATATGGGGTGTAATTAGTGGATCATTGAATCTCGCGATCTTTAGACGTTTTTTGTCTTCAAGCCACAATTCAAAACATGAAAAGACCATTTCTTTTGTGACAAGTTTTTTTATTTCTTCAAACTTGTGGCGACCCATCACTGAAAACCGCCTCCTACGCATCATGTAATGAAAACTATGGGTTGATGGTCCAACCCCAAGATATGTCTCGATCAAATTGTTCAGATTGTGCAAAACAATCTGGAGACACTGTTGAGAACCAAAAGAGATATTTGAAGTGTCAAGTTTTGTGTTCGGGTACACAGGGTACTACCAAAGGACCGAACACCAAGAGCAACCACTTCACACAAACAGATCACAGATCAACACACCGATGTTTTGACGTGGTTTAAACCCTCTTGAGGGAAACACTCCACGGCCCCGGCCAAATAGCTTCTACGGGACAATTTATTATGCAAAGAAAGAAAGTTACAAATGAGCTTCTCATAATCGATCAACTAAACAATGACCCTCAATGCTCTTTAAATAGAGATCATGGACCAATCGGGTGTTAAGCCACGGATCAAGGTTAGGTTTGATCTAAGAGAAGTTGAGCCGTCGGATCACTCTATGTCGGAAACATATCGTGACCGTCGGATTAAGTATTTACAAATGCATACTAATGCATACTAAAGAAACACACTATCCCTAACGGATATATTACACAAGTTGATCTTAACTAACTCCTAAGTGTCTAAATATCCTAACATCCCCCCTTAAGAACAACTTGGGATAGGATTGAAGGATTTACAAAAGTGACACTATTAGGAGAAGGAAGGAGGCATTAGAGCCTATCCCCCCTTAATGACAAGTTCCTGAACTCCTAACATAGATCGAAGTTTAGAAAACTTTGCTTCTGTAAGAGACTTGGTGAAGATGTCTGCAACTTGATCATCTGTAGGGCAAAAGAGCACTTCAAGAACACGATCATGAACAATATTTCTGATGAAGTGCATGTGTAGCTCAATGTGTTTGCTGCGTTGATGTAGAACTGGATCTTTGGCAAGCTTGATGGCACTTTGATTGTCGCACCAAAGTGGAGTAGGCTGCTGCTGCTCGAATCCAAACTCTGAAAGGATCTGTCGAAGCCATAAAGCTTCCTGACTGGCATTAACTGCTGCTCGATATTCTGCCTCTGCTGAAGAAAGAGCAAGAGCTTGTTGTTTCTTACAAGCCCAAGTAATAGGTCTAGAGCCCAGACTGAAAACATAACCTGCAGTAGACTTTCGATCATCAGGATCGCCGGCCCAATCTGAATCAGTGAAACCAACCAACAAAGGTTTCCCCCCTATACTGTAATGAATCCCAAACTGAACTGTACCTCGAATATATCGAAGTATTCTTTTAGCTGCTTTCCAGTGACTTTCATGATGTGTCTGCATATAACGGGCAAATCTACCAACAGCAAAGGAAAGGTCAGGACGGGAATGAGTCAAGTATAAGAGACAACCAACAAGCTGACGATACAAGGTGGCATCGACTTCAGGTGAAGTACAAGTGGCAGAAAGTTTGACTCCAGACTGGAAGGGAGAAGGGGCTGGTGTACAATCTTCCATGTGAAAGCGACGAAGAAGGTCACAAGCATACTTAGACTGAGAAAGAAAGATTCCTTCTTTGGTTTGTAGGACTTGGAGACCAAGAAAATAATGCAAATGTCCTAAGTCTGACATTTCAAAATTTTGTTTAAGACTGGATTTCACATGGGTTATAAGCTTAGGGTCACTACCAGTAAGAATAAGGTCATCAACATATAGAACAAGTATGATGAGATGGTTTCCTACTTTCTTGGTATAGACATTGGGGTCAGAATGGCATCTAGAAAAACCAGTGTCAAGGAGAAAGTTATCCATTTTGGCATACCAAGCTCTGGGAGCTTGCTTAAGGCCATATAAGGATTTCTTAAGGCGACAGACAAGGCTAGAGTTATTCTGAACATAGCCAGGAGGTTGTTCCATGTAAATTTCCTCCTGTAAATCACCATGTAAGAAGGCAGACTTGACATCCATTTGATGGACTTCCCAGTTGTGTAAGGCTGCAAGGGAAAGAACAAGGCGGATGGAGTTCATTTTGGCGACGGGAGCAAAGGTTTCATTGTAGTCAATCCCTTCAACTTGAGAAAAACCTTTGGCAACTAACCTTGCCTTAAGTCTTTCAACACTTCCATCTGATGCGTACTTAGTTCTTTAGACCCATTTACATCTGACAAGTTTTCTTTCTTTTGGAAGAGGTACAAGATCCCAAGTATCGTTCGTCATTAAGGAACGATATTCTTCATCCATGGCTGCATCCCAATCTGGATTCCCTGAAGCTTCTGCAAAAGTTTCTGGATCATGATTCTCGGAAACTTGATCCAAAAGAGAAGAGGCTCGCTGAAACTGAGAACGTGTTCGACGTTGATCTCAAGGATCACCGGCAAGATCACCAGCTGCTTCACATGTTGAACGGACCCATCGAGGAAGCACTTGTGCTGGTGCAACTAGAGGAACATGAGCAGGCGGAGGTGGATTTTCATCCTCACTGTCATCATCAGAAACTGGAGTTGGAAACCTGTCAAGGAAGTTGGAAGAAGAAGAAGAAGGCACAAACGCCGAATCAGGCTCGCAGGCCAAAGATGGCACACTCGCCGAGTTAGGCTCGCAGGCCAAGATATTTTCATCAAATTTAACATCTCTTCTAATGATTATAGCATGAGAATGTGGTTGAAGAAGTCTATAACCTTTTACATCTTCAGAATATCCAACAAATATGCACTTTTCACTTTTAGGCTGCAATGCTTTCCGTTTTTCATCCGGAATGTGAGCCCATGCTTCACTACCAAACACACGGAAATGACTTACATCAGGTTTAGTTTTACTCCATGCTTCTTCCGGTGTTATACTTTGTAATGCTTTAGTGGGGGTGCGATTAACTATGTAATTTGCACAATTAATGGCTTCAGCCCAAAATTGAAGACTTAGTCCCTTAGATTGGATCATACAATTAGCCATTTCTTTTAAAGTGCGGTTCTTCCGCTCAGCTACACCATTTTGTTGTGGTGTATATGGAACAGTGTGCTGTTGTTGGATGCCTTGTTCAGTGCAGAAAGTAGTGAACTGTTTGTTAACATATTCTCCTCCATTGTCAGATCTTAACTTAATAATTTGATGACCAGATTGTTTTTCAACAAGGGCCTTGTAGGCCAAGAACATGTTAAATACTTCGCTCTTAAGTTTTAGGAAATAAACCCAAGTGCGTCTGGTGTAATCATCAATGAAAGTTAAGAAATACTTGAAACCAGAAAAGGAAGCAGATGGAAGAGGACCACACAAGTCACTATGCACAAGCTCCAAGGGAACCGAGGCGTGCCAAGAGGCACGTTTGTCAAAACTGTCCCGATGATGTTTTCTGAGTACACAACCGGAACAAACACCATCTCTGCAAGATACCATCAGAAGACCTGTCACCATATTTTCTTTACATAGTTGTTGCAATGAGCGATAATTTAAGTGACCAAATCGCTCATGCCAAAGTTTGCTCAAGTTATCACTATGAGCAACAAAAACTGAAGGGAAAGGTGATGACCCAAAGTTGTTAAACTTGTACAACCTGGTAATATCATCAACAATTCCGGTAGCTAGAACCTGTTGAGGATCTTTAAAATCCTTGATTACAACTTGGTGAGGTGTAAAGGTCACAGTTTTACCTTCACCAGAATGAGTGATCTGATAGACTGATAACAAATTGCAGGAAATTCTTGGAACACATAGTACATCACTAAAATGACCATTATCTACTGGAACTGTTCCAGCTCCTACAACACTTAGAGATCTATCATCACCAACAAATATTTGTTTGGTGTTACATTCATGCATAGTAGAAAAGATGGCTTGATCCTTAGCCATATGATAAGATGCTCCAGAATCAATGAGCCATTCATTTGAAGTAGAAGAAGAAGATGCATTATAAGAATAACCAGATGCACAAAGTGCATGTCCATGAGAGGTAGATTCTGAAGGCGAATCTAGGCTGATGTGGTGCTTCTTCATTGCTGCTTCCAAGGCTGTCATCTTCTTGAAACACTTAGATTCATCATGATTATCTTTCCCGCAATAGTTGCAATGACGCTCAGTTTTCTTGCCTTTTGGCTTGGATCCTTTGTCATTTTTTAAAGAAGGAGTTGACTGAGAGGGTTTTGGACCCTTGTTTGACTTATTATTGCGAAAATTTTGTTTCTTGGGAGGCTTGGACTTTTCTTTATGTTGGGACAATAAGGCTTTCCCAGATGTATCTGCATTGTTGATTATTCCAAGATGAATGAGTTTATCTTGTTCTCTAATCAGGGAATCACAAAAGGATTCAAGACTAGGCTCTTGATAGCTAGCTGCATTCAATGACGCTTTCATGGAGTAAAATGTAGATACAAAAACAGAATATGCAGGTGCAAGTTTGGAAAGAATATGATAAATGCATTGTTTGTATTCCCTCTCAATCTTACATTCTGCACATAAGAGCTTGAGAGTTTTGTACTTAGATAAATAATCTTGAATGCATGAAAAGTCACTTGGATTTAAAGAAATCAATTCATTTTCGAGTTGGTGACCTCGAATTTCATTGTGTTTACCAAACACAGTTTCCTATTTGTCCCAAGCAGTATTAGGTTCATCAATTCCAGATATGTGGAATCGCAAATCAGTAGAGATTGACATCCCAATCAATCCACGAGCTTCATCACATCTATTTGCCAATTTTATTTTCTTATCATCATCAGTGGGTTCTTTTTCTTTCCCTGTGGTAATTCTGAAAAGTCCCCTACTTCGTAGAACATCCTCCATACGAGATTTCCATGAGAAATAGTTGGAACTGTTAAGTAGAATATCACAATGGGCGGCCATATTTGTAAAGTAATGGATGTAAAAGCAGAAACCAATATTCTGGATGTGAAGAGCGCGAAAAAATAGGCGGTTTCAAAAAAAACGGCACTGAAAACGGACTCTGTATGATGAAGTTATGCTTGAACAAAAAAACGGTTGAAGATGTCCCCAATAGTGACGTGGCAGCTAGAGAATGTCCAGCAAAAAAAGAGCCCCCCTCTTCCCAATATGAACCTTTTGACAATCACTTTACAAAAAAAAGTTGCTTTAAGTGAATCACTTTTGTAAAATAAGTGATTTCACTTTTACAATGATATTACTTTTCTTTTTTTTTTTAAATAGTGCAACAATAAATAAAAAACTTAAGTGACTCACTTGTATTTTTATTTTTTATTATTTAAGTGAGATGCACTTTTACAATAAAGTAACTTGAAAATAGAAATTGCATGCACTTTCCTTTTTAAAAGTAACTTCCTAAGACTTGAACTCAAGACCTATTAAGGAATAAAGCAACTTTGAACCAAGTGAGCTAGATTAAAAGGTATGTAAAATATGGGAATGAGGAAGGGGGCTTTTTTTTTTTTTTTTACTCTTCTTGCTCGGTTTGCGTGCTTGCCCTTTTTCCTGCAAAACAGACCACAAAACGAAACAAAAAAAACTTTTCCACACTTGTGGAGTTAGATCTTGTTAGCTTGCCCGGAAAGTCTACGTTTTCTCTCTGTTTCTGATTTGCCGAGATCGCGCAAGGTGCACGGCAAAGAACATACGCAGCCGAGAAAAACCCTTTTCCTTTCTGTTTCTGATTTGCCGAGATCGCTCAAGGTGCACGGCAAAGAGCATATGCAGACGGAAAAGCAACAATCCGAACCAAAAAAAATCTAACAGTAAAAAAAAGATGAAATATGAGATTTTTCTTCTCAAAAAACGAAATAAAAAAATGCGTCACTGTAACATTATACCTTCACATCTGATGAAAAACGCGTTTCTGGAGCAACCGGGAACCGTTTTCGATCAAACGAAAACTATTTCCCAATGGAAACGACGGTCCGGACGCAATGGAACACCTCCCATAGCCCAGAAATGCACAGAAATACCAGAACTAGAAACCCTTACGAGTTTCGGCAACATCAGTTCAAGATCTAGATCATAACCGGAAGCGGCACTTCATAAAAGCTCTGATACCATGTTCGGGTACACAGGGTACTACCAAAGGACCGAACACCAAGAGCAACCACTTCACACAAACAGATCACAGATCAACACACCGATGTTTTGACGGGGTTTAAACCCTCTTGAGGGAAACACTCCACGGCCCCGGCCAAATAGCTTCTACGGGACAATTTATTATGCAAAGAAAGAAAGTTACAAATGAGATTCTCATAATCGATCAACTAAACAATGACCCTCCATGCTCTTTAAATAGAGATCATGGACCAATCGGGTGTTAAGCCACGGATCAAGGTTAGGTTTGATCTAAGAGAAGTTGAGCCGTCGGATCACTCTATGTCGGAAACATATCGTGACCGTCGGATTAAGTATTTACAAATGCATACTAATGCATACTAAAGAAACACACTATCCCTAACGGATATATTACACAAGTTGATCTTAACTAACTCCTAAGTGTCTAAATATCCTAACATTTTGCTTGCAATCTCGATGAATGCTCCTTCATCTCTTCCATAGTCAACATAGCGATGTTGTCTTCCCAAGGAGTCTCCTCGGGAACATCTCTAGGATTACTGTAAAGAGGATCATATCTTTCATTGTGAGCATACTGCTGCAGCCGATGACCTCTCCTTGTCTGGGGAGGTGGATTAGGATCAGCAGCAGCAAACGCTGTAAGAAGTAAAATGCATGTGCAAGTATTAAAAACTATATATATAATTTGTCAATCAAATTATAAACATTTAAATAAAATGTGTTCATTTTAAATACCTAATGGAACCTCTGCATTATCATGAACATGGTGAGAAATAGAACTAAAGTCTTATGAACCATCATTATTGTTATAATGTCCAGAAGCCCCTGTAGGAAACCAAATATTGGCAATCACATGTAAGTTTACAGGAAAAATCATGTAATTTTTCACAAATAAAACAGTCATGTCAAACAAAAATTCTAGTCAAAATGTATGTAAACAATATCTACCTGGTGATGGCATATCTGAAGAATAAGACACTAAGGGTTTCATCTGTGGTTGTCCAACGGACCCTGTAGACCCACCCTCAGACAGACGTCTATCATTTTGAGAGCCACCACCTGTGCACAACAAGATCTTAGAAAGATCTGTGTAAAAGAAGTTTTATGTTTAGATAGACTTGAGTGTGAATTGAATGACAATTGAATTTACCTAATGATGACCTCAAGGAGTGAAGTTGCATACTAGCCAAGATTGCTTCACCCTGAAGCTGTGAACCTGTTCCTGATAAGAATTTTCCACAGATTAATAAACATGTCAAACAAGAATTCTAGTCAGGATGTATGTAAACAATCTCTTCCTGATGATGGCGTATAAGACACTAAGGGTATCCTATGAGTTTTTCCACTAGCAGTTGTAGACCCCTCAGACAGACGTCTGTCATTGCGAGAGACACCACCTATGCACAAGAAGATCTTAGAAAGATGTGCAACATTAGAACCTATTCTAGCCTAAATTAATGCTAGCAAGCACACTTCAAAATGTAATAAAACCAAATCAAACAATGAGGTAAACTAACACCACAGGATTAGCTTAGAATTGGACCACAAGATCATATCTCCCCTGTTAGATCTTGATCTTTGATGTCTTATTCTGGTAGAGGTTGACTAAGCTACTAAAGCAAACTACAAAATGCAAGAAAAGGAAATCTGGAAATGACTTTCAAACAATTAATCTCTTAGAAATATTTTATAATCAAAAGTGTTATATTGCATAGACTGACCATCGCCCCCCTAGAATCGCATAGAGGGTGATGGTGGAAAAAAAGTGGGAAAAATTAGGCTAGAGAAAGGTGTAACGGTAAGTGTCTCATATAGGCAATGAAGTGGGGTCTCCAATGGTAACCTAGGATTCCGATAGAAAGATATTTTGTTTGTTATTATGGATCAAAGGTTTTCTTGGTTAGGGGGTGGGGTGCAAAAATCCAATGCTTGAAATATTACAACCAATTGTATACATGTTTAGTTGACTCTTTAATGAAATACAAAATTTTGTGTACGTGATTCATTTGCTTTTGTTGTTGTCCCATGAAATCTAGTCTCTTTGTAGGTGTCATGGACACTATATTATGATATTACAACTAGTTGCTAACCAAATATGCATTCAATTTTTTATGAGAATGTACTTTAGATTTATACCACTTGTAGCATATAAATTTGTTTCATTGGTACTCACATATGCCTACCCATAAGGAATGTCTTGGTGTGGCCCAATTATGTGTTGTATCCATGTGTGCTCCATGACATAGATATCTCTCTATCCCTTGGTCGTGTTGGACCACCTTCCTTTGAGTTCCCTTATCTTAGTTTAGTGTTGGAACGAAACACTAGACCCTAAGATTCAGTGTGTGGGCCATCAATAATGTCCACAAGTATTAGTGTTTTCAATATATTCCTAAGAAAGGTAAAGTCTCACCCAAGGCACTTGTGAACATTATCATCTGTGTGGGACTACTCATCAACTCAAAGATGTCTTATTTGTATGTTGGATGTTGTTAAGCAACAAGAAGGGTGATGATTGGAATCAATTGCTTAAAATTGTAACCATTACTGGAACATCCTTGAACAAAACTAGAATAGAAAAACTATCATTGCTTTATTGAAGGATTTTAAAATAGTATAAATAGCCCTCTGCAATACAGCTCCTCGTCATAGAAAGTAACAAATGAATCTAGGGAGATTTGAATTGACATAAATGATTCCAACCCTCAAAGAAAACCAATTTAACATACAAATACAATATACATTCTCAGCCAATGGATGAAGGCCCATTCAACATTAATGCATTAAGAGACAAAGAACCCATGTACTACTTTAAAAAAATGCCAAGTACTTAAATGGGATTAGATGGATATCCCATCTCTTCAACTTGGAAGTGTGCCTTCAAAATTTCCCATCTAAACTAAATACATGAATCTAGTTGCCACTCAGGTTGGACATATTAAGCGTTGGTTGCAAGTCATCAATGATTATTAATTTGCTTCTGCCTCATAATTGGAATGGAGTATGGAGTATAATTTTTTCTTGTAACCAGATCACATCAGTACACAAAGAAATTAGGAGCCGTACTTATTACTGGTCACAAAACCGACCCTATTTATACTGGTCACAAAACTGGCCCTTTTACTTAACTAGTATAACCTAACTTCCCCCAATTGGGCCGACCTGACTGGGACAGTCATGCCCATTGTTTGGGGCAATTTACCCACAGACATTTGTTGAGTCAACTTGTCTATTTTGACTTATTATTTTGGGGTTTTACATGATCAATTTAAATATGAATATTTCCCGAAGGAAGTACCATAAAAATACAATTCGAATGTCTTCTGAAGTTGCATTCTTCAACATCATCACACCTCTGTCCACTGAGCATATGATCTATAAAATATCATGGATGTTCCCTTGGAACAATTCAACACAACATATGTTATAATGTTTTACTTTAGATTTTAGATTACTAATTTAGTGTACAAAATATTGAAATAAACAAAAACTCAAATGCACTTGCTAAGCAAATAACACATCATCCACACAATAAACACAAAATGTACATTTGGAAAGTTCAACACGGAAGAAAACTCATCTATAAGGTGAATCTTATGCCTTGCTCTTTTCTTCTCAATTATGAGATAGAAAGTGCACTCACTACATAGTTTCCATGGGCACGGTGCCCTATGTGGTTTCTATAGGATCCTCTACTTCCTTTATTCTATGTCAATATCCCACTCTTAAATCTCTACTCTATCATGGAACAATACTTAATAGGACATGAATGTAACCTATGTATATCCTAGTGGACAAGTATTTAACAATGCCCTAATCGCCATCTAAGTTAGGATTAGGGATTTTACATTCGTCAATTCTCTACTTTATCATGGAACATTACTTAATACAATATGAATTTATCCTATTTATATCCTAGTGGACCGGTATTTAACAATGTCCTAATCGCCATCTAGGTTAGGATTAGGACTTTTACATGCTTCAACACCTTTATTACGTCCAGGGTTTCAAATGCTCTAAGTTTTTTGAAAGACTCTACATGATTAATTCCACACGTGTGAGTAATGAAAGCTAATGTGGCATCCACCCAATATCATGGTGGTTAACAGGGTAAATCAACTTGTGAAAAGCATAACTTCCTCATGTGAACTCTACTTGAGGTGATCTTTGATCCATTGGAAAGCTCTTAATGGAGCCTAGAACTCTATTCACACAGTTTTGACCCAAAAAAACAACCATTTAAAGCCTCTAACAATATCCAAACATTTTTGGAATCTAAATAACCAAGGTGGGACCTACCACTAAAATGGGCCCCAATAGACAATCGCTGCTTTTCCCCCCAAAAATACCGTAATAGATGAAAAATATATATAATGATTCATTTTGGATCAATTAAACTAGTTGAGTAGTTATACCAAAGCAATTGGATGGTGCACTAAAAATAAAAAATGAGTTTGTTGTGCACCATCATCAATCTCTATGGATGTCACCTTCCTCACTTCAAGGGAGTTAATTACATCTTCATGATGTATAAAATGACCTTATGGGTCAATCTAACAATTTCAATAATGTTTGCATATGCGGTAATTGTTGTGTATCCAAATATTTCAATTTCTTGCAATTCTATGTTTGTTGAATTATGTTTTATTGTGCTTAACTATTGTAATGATATCTTTCGTTACCACCCCCTTGAAAAAAAAACTCTCTTATCTACCTCATCTCTTGGTTATGCATTAGATTCTGTTACATAAAATTTAAATTAAAAATTTAGAGGGAGATTAGAAACATACATTTTCATGTATTTTCAATTTATCTCCCTACAGGTTTACTAAAAATTATTCATGTGGATAATCATTGGATACAATATTAAAATGTGCATCCAATGTGCTTATATTTTTAATAAACCCTTCAAAATATTAATTGAAAAGAATGTACGAGACATTCATTTCTTGGTGTTTTGGGTAGCTTGGGAAGTTGTGTCCTTTTGATGTTGAAGCTTTCTAAGGCTTACTCATTTCTATTGGACCATTAGAAACATGGTGCTATCTATGTTTCTCTCCACCTCAATCCAACCTTCAGTATGAATGATATTTTTCTATGGTTTGACGTGAGAGTGAGATAATATGGCCATAATATATTTCACTGTGGGAAATACTTTGGGAAGTTGATTCTATGTCATTCTTTGATGATTGACAATCAAGAGCTTGATACATTCTCTTATTTTTTCTAATTGAACCTTCCTCTTGGTGCAGGATATTAGTTTCAATTTCACTACCAAACAACTTCATAATTTATGAAGATTTTGTTGAATCATAGTAACCTGAGTGCTACTACATGTATCATCTAATATTCTTCTCCATACACCTCCTTATAAAGTATGGAATGGAGCAACTATGACAACATTTTGGGTTGAAAATGTAGCATTGACTATCAATGCCATACCTATTGTATAAAATCCTACAAAGCAGTGCTGAGTCATTTTAAGATATGACATTGATATATGATATCCAAGAGAAATAACATTTTAAAAGATTAGTACTTGGTGAGCTAAGAGTCCTTTCTGGTCAAAATAAAATACCTATATAGTGCAAGGAAAATAAGAAATATAAACATGTGAATTATCTTCCCTCATCTGACTCGTGTCTTTAGCTCCCTTATTAATTTGTCATCACTCACATCTACATTAATCCATTTGCAATAACCCATTATACTTATCTCACTTTTGATGTGAACATCACTCTGTCCCTGGCTAAAAATATTGGCTGACCTTGGATAATATGATATATGGTTGCAGGGAGTGGGTTGTAAAAAATGTAGGGGATTGTAGTAAAAATTGATACAACAGAGCGGAATGAACAAGGCATTAAAGAAGATGATAGCCAGGCTTTTCTAACTAAAAACATCTTTAAAATGATGAATTGTGGTCAATATTCAAGGAGAAAGTGAATGGAAAACTTGAGTTAACTGAAGAAGAGTGTTGATGGAGTGCAAAGCAGTCGAACACTAGTAAGATGTGGTTGGTAATATAAATAATAGTTTTTTAAATATTTTTATTTTTATATTTATATTAGAATTGGATTAAATTTTGATAACTAACAAGGATGGTAGGTGCATGAAGGTGATCTCGGGCTTTGAAGGAAAGTAAGAAGAAACTTTAGTATGGGGACTTAGTATAATGACGAACAATCAAACATATAAGTCAAAGTGGTGGGAAACTCAGTTGTAATAATAGAACAAGATGAAAAGGACAACCTCATGAAAAAACCAATTATGTTTAGAATGTTATAAAGAATACAAGGTTTCTTCACCCACTTTGAAATGATAGACATTATTCATTTTCAACGTTCATGTAACTCACTAGTAGACAAAATGGAAAACATCACTATTAATATTGGCAAATGTATGCTAGTAAGAAATGGGGTTGACCCCAAATTTATATTAATACCATAGTTAATGAATAATCAAACAATGCATGGCAAGGCACACAACATTAAAGACGAATGACAAGTGCATTGGATCGAGACATGGTTATTTACTCCAAAAATTGTCATAGTACTCCCCCCTCCATCATGTGAGTTTTAACTCCTTCATGTGTGAGCTCAGAACTGTGGGTGGGATATTAACCTAGTCCTGAGTGCCTAGCATGGTGATCTCTATGTAAGTTTGGTCATATTTAAGGTGTGATATAGGATCATAGGCTTGAAGACTAAGGTTTTTGGTGTCTTTTGCATTGAAGGTTAATCAATTTCCTATAAATAATGATGTATTATTTGTCATTGCGATCTCTCTTGTTGATGAATTGCAAAGTCTAAAGCGGATTCCTTTAGTATATTTCAGTGATTATTACTCTGTGTATTCCATCTCAAAGGGTTTAGGTTAAAATTTAAATACCTTTGGTGATTCTAAGTTGGAAATGGCCAAGGAAAAGGTTGTAGGTGTTGGCGGGAAAATCTACCCTATAGCAAGGAAACTAATGCTATCAACTTGGTTGGGGTCACAGGTAAGTGTATTGATGATATTGCAAATATATTTATGAAAAGAAATAAGTTATGGATCTTGAGAACACACCTTTCAATCAAAGTTTGATCCTAGCCTTTGCTTGATCTCGTGCTTAACCTTCAAATCCACCTTCCTTTCAGTAAACCTGCAATAACAATACCTTTCTCAAAGCGTTTTGGACAATATATAAAGCTTGAAAGAAACAAAAACAATGTTTAACATTCAGCATTGACCAAAATAGATCCAAATTAAGATGTTATTTCAGAACACATTTAAATTGGAACAAGAAAGACACTTCAACCTTTATTTGTCAAAAGTAAATTGATGTGCAAGTATACCTGACTCTATGACAGGCTCCTGCAACTTGATTCTAGGCTCTGGCTCTTCTCTAGCTTGGATATCTTCAGCATCAACTCCTCCAATGCAAGCTTCTTCTTCAGATCTCTATGTCTCAAAGTTTCTCCATCAATCCATCTCACCATCCAACCTTTCTCTTTTAATCTTCTTTGTATTTATAAGATTAGAGAAGTAGTTCAGGTCGATGTATAGTTATGGAGGAAGTTGGGGGAGTTAGGAAACTACTAGCAACTAATCCTCCTCGAGAAATTAATTTATTTTTTAATCATCTTTTAAGATGTACGCGAATCTTATTCAGTGAAGTAGCGTATAGGGCGCTACTTTAGTGCTTATCAACTAGCGCTCATCGAGTTTAAAATGTTGAGCGCTACTATGCTGAGAAGAAGTAGCGTATATTAGGATATGGGTGCTACTATTATACACTGGATTAGCGTATGGGCGCTAGTCTCTTTAAGTAGAGTAGCGCTCATATCTCAAAATGATATATTTTTGGGTTTTTCCAGTAATGTCAGGAAATGGAGTGAGTTCAAAGTATCATCTAAGGTCAACATGCTCCTCCATCCAAGTTGTCCTTTTGTGTGATCGACAGCTCAAGGTGATCACGGACGGAGAGGTGCAAGTTTAACCTATAACAGATGCCCCCTAATGTGTGAGGTCAAAGGGAAACGATGGCCGAAATACATTATAATCCAAAGCCAGAGGAGGAGCAAAGAACCACAAAAAGCAAGTCACAAGAACACCTGTAACAAAGATCAAGGTCAGCTAGCAAGTACATTTTTGACATCATATAGATGTGCAGTGTGATACAACATGATATCCGATACATAATAAGGAGATGTATATAAAGCATGGCCACTTGGAATACAAGCGTGGATCCATGTCAAACTAAGAGATCATAGCCATAACAACAAACTGGATCTATGTCTCATGGAGAGCCGAATATCAGTGAGGCTCAGTCTTGCGCAACTTGGGTGATAACAAAATGAGGTAATGTCATCCAAAAATCCCAAGGTCTTCATCCAAAACAACTCTAGGTACAAACCCTAACCATGTGAATAGATGAGCTGACAGTCGAACATGGGGGGTATCATTTGATTACCGATCATTGATGTATACCGTTAACAAACGCGAGGACTTCCACCGATAATGATGATGGGGTCCAAGGTACCAAGTACGATCCACCAAGTGTGAATAGATGGACTTGGAGTCGAACACTTGGGAATCTTGTCAAAGAAGAGCAATTGGTGTATTCTCATCATTCAACAGCGAGGAAAATTGCCACTGGTGACTACAATCTCCAAGGTACTAGCCGAAACTCTAAACTTCAATCCCAGAATAATGAGTTGATGTCGATGGGAAGAAGTCCGTTGGAAGGGAGGCCTTAAGGCATCCTCCATCATCCAACGCGAGGAACACTCAACTGGTAAGAGATGATATGAAATAATATGTAACAAGACTGACACTAGGAAGGCCAACACATGAGGTCAAAGTGAACTGCAGAATGGCTGACACAGGGTATATCCTTGAACATTGAACATGACACAAAGTGACTCAGGCAGTTTCTGACATAATGGGGTAAATAATAAGTCTGAAATGTAAGAGACATTAGCAGACCCTCCATATGGTTGGAAGAATAACCAACTGGAGGAGTAAATAACTCGGAGGAAAGGTTCACCCTGAGGTCAAAACTAAACCCAACCGACAAGATAGACTCAAGTAGGTGCTGTATTCAAGGATAAAACTTGACTGAACTGCCTTTGACAATGAAGATATGATATGTTTTTCCCGTCCCTTATTCTTTTTAGATAAAAGAATACCCATCTTGTTATTTTAATGAGTCCAAGAAAGAATGAAAACTCAATAGATCCAACCATGTAAATAGTTTAACGAGCCCATGGGAGGAAGACTCGGGACCTTCTTCATTATTTATAGAGTTCGAAGAAGAGATAGAAGATTACTCTATATTTACTGGTCTCTGGATTTTAATATCGAGCCGAGATCTGTTCTTGCTTGCCGGTGTTTTCAATTTTAAGGAGTCTGAAAAACTTAAAGAATAACTCCATATATCTGCTCGTGGATTTTAGTATCGAGCCCAAGTAGATAAATGCTCGCCGGTGTTTTCCTGTTTATAGAGTCTGAAAAACTTAAACAATCCTCTTTTCACCTATCCATGGATTTTATATCGAGCCTGGATTGGTTTGTGCTCGGTGGTGTTTTCTTGTTTATAGAGTTGAAAAACTTAAACAGTCCTCTACTTACCCTCTCATGGATTTCACATCGAGCCCGAGTAGGTGAATGCTCGCTTGGTATTTTCATGTTTAGAGAGCCTGAAAACTCTAAAGAAAGGCTCCAAAAGGTCCTTTTTCGTACAGTTAGTCTCGTCCCCCGAAAAAGTATAAAACAATGGAAGAAGAACTCTTCTAGCACATACAGGAGTATACCTAGAGTATACCTTTTCCGTAGTTAATCCACCTAGGCCCGGAAAAGGGGTAATTCTATACCTAAGTGGATGAGCCTTCGATTACTTTAATGAGCTCGAAGAGGACAAGTTTTCTCGGCAATCTTGTTTAGGTTTAGATAGTCCAAACAAGAGCTTAAAATGACTTAAAGTTCAGCTTCTAGGATCATAGCTTCATACTCTGCCAAAACTAGGTCTTCAACAAAATATTAGTCGATGCGGCAAAAATCTCGAATGATATATGAATTTGAAATATTTAGCTAGTTGACAAGGTCTATCATCAAGAATTTTTAAACTTAGGAGACGAATCTGACAAAAATTAAATGAAAATTGAGCTTGGATTAGTATTGTACCATATTGTGTGTTTCAATTGATTAATTAGGGATTTTTTTTTTTTGGAAAGTTTTGAAACTATAGAAAATTAACAATTGTGGGTAAAAATCAAAATCCAATTTATATATATAATTTCATTTTAAAAATCAATTTTCAATTTGTTTTGTAGGGCAAAGATTGGGGCAACCTTTTGCAAATTTCAAATCTCCGTGGCGATCAAACCAAGCATCCAAACATCGTTATTCCTCCACCAAGTAAGTTAAAATTCACTTTACTTGCATTGTCATGGTTTATTTTTCATTTTTTGAGCAAAAAATAGCTTGCAGCATGATGCTCACAAGTGTTGCTGCGTGGGAGCTACTGTGTAACCATAACAGTAGCGTGTAAATGCGATGGGCGCTACTATGCTCAAGCAGAGTAGTGCCCATACGTGGTTGTGTAGTATACACAGTAGCGTACACTCTTGAAAACCTACATACAAGCGCCGAGACTCAAAAAATTTTGGTTTTTTGTGCAGGATGGTCCTTCAATGGAGGGAGAGGGAACATGAGGACATGTATAGGTTGGCCATGCAAGATCCGGCCACCCTCCACGCTCTCCGAAGATGCGGTTTGTTGAATTTTTACCGAACCATAAACATGAGGGCTTTAAACAAACTGTTTAGAAGACTTATTCAGTATTGGGATGTGGATACTAATACCTTTGTCATCCGTGGGCAAACTCTGGAGCTTACTGTTGATCACATATATTTTATTATTGGTCTCTCACGAAGAGGATATGTAATCAATCTGAAAGGGTCTTCTCGTGTGGGTGTAATATCTGTGCAATAGTACGTGAATACATATTGTGTTGCCGGAGCTGAGAAATCGGGAAGCCAAGTCTTGATTTCAACTATTGACTGTCTCCCTTTGAAAGTGATAGTGAGCATGATCAACCGAGTAGCAGGTAGTGCTTCACAACACTTAGCTTCCAGGCACTCTATGCATATTGGTGTACAATGCTTACACGGTCATGTCTATGATTGGTGTACTAGTTTACTGGCAAACATAAAATCTTAATTGACAGGTTGCAAATCCGACACAATGAAGAATTTTGGGTATGGTAGTATTTTGTGTAATTTCTTCTTTGAGAGGATGCCTACTAACAGTTTGGGGATGCCTCTACCTCAGGTTAACCCCCATGAGCCCAGACTAGGCCGTTGGGGTGACATATTCCTCCGCCAGGGTGGTGGGGAAAGTCACTACTATTATCATACTGATGATTTCTGGGGGTGGTGGGAGAGGCAAGTGCCCGCTTTCGAGCAGTTTCCATATGCTGGATTGGATTTCCGTCATGATCAAGAACTGGTGCTTCCTCCAGGTGGAGCCTGGGGAGATATTGGTATGTTTCAAAATTTTGAGGTCTAAATATTTTATTTTTATGAATGAATTTTGAAGTTCTAATCAAGTGTCACATGTAGATGTTGGTCCTGTTCATCCTGAGGGACATCCTACCATCTTTGTGAGGCCAGCTAATATTACTGCAGCGGATGCTATGTTGGGGACCCTGGAGAGAAAAATAAGTCTGTTGACTCACGAAGTTCCTGCATGCCGTATGGATCAGATACCTATTGATATGCAGGAAGATGTTGTTGGAGTGCCCCCAGCATGGCTTAGGGTGCTGCGGAAGATCGCTAGGCTAGTCATATGCTATCACAATGCAGTGGATGATGATGAGGTCCCTCCTTCTCCATAGGAGAGGAATACATTCTATGTATATATTTTTGAGGCTACTATGCCCATTTTTTGTACTTTTATGACTTGACTTGATAGACTTGTGACCGCAAAACTCATATATTTTTTGATACAGTATCGGCTATATACAATATCGGTTATTTACATGTGTATGTGTTTAAATTTTATGTGTGCAATGTTGTTTATGACAATGTATGATGCAAATGTCAGTCTAACACATAGTTTGCTAATGAATCAGCTAATGTGTTTAAACTTCTTGGAATGTGTTCATATCTAATAGAATGAAATTGTCTTTCCAATAGTCTAACTCGTAGAAACTAACGTAGCAATTTAGGATCCCTAATCTGATAGACACCTGTTAACTGAAATACAATTAATTGTGAGTCAAGCCTTACCTCCAAATGTGAAATGCCATGACTGATAGCATCTCGGAGAAGTTCTATAACTGCACTGTATTCATCCACATTATTCATGGTAGGACCCAAACAAACCCCCCCCGAAGAGACAAGTTGGCCAGCGGGTGAATAAATGACCCAAGCTGCTGCATCCAACTGACAGGTGTGGCAACTGGCACCATCAGCAAATCCTAAGAAGTGTTCAGTTGACATCTAGTACACGAAACGAAACACACATAAGATTACCTAACGAGCATAACAAAAACTAGCTTTACAAAAATATACAGCTATGTTACAAGAAAAAGTACTTCAGTCTAAGCATAATACTTCTTCAGGTAGAGCCCATTTCTAGGCTCGGCCAACTTATTACCTTCGTAATCTATCAGTTCATAGGCACCCTTCTTCAATACTTTGGAAATTATAAAAGGTACGAGCCACTTGGATTTGAATTTGCCAGGTCCTAAGGGTTCTTTGTCTTGATCCCAAAGTAGGACCAAGTCTCCTTCAATGAAAACCCTAGGTTTGACGAATTTGTCGTATTGTACTTTGACTCATTTTTTGTGGACCTCGTTTGTTGTGAGCGCGTCGCGGCGCTGCTCATCCAAATGTTCTAAGTGTAACAAACGCTCTTCTAGTGTTGAAGTATCTGGTAGTAACTGAACTGCTAGTTTTAGTGAAGGAATCTCGCATTCAATCGGTACGACTGCTTCTATCCCATGCACAAGTTGGAAGGGAGAGAAACCGGTAGCAGTCTTAACGTTGGCTCGGTAAGCCCAAAGAGCCGGGTACAGCAGGATGTGCCAGTTATTTCGACTGGCATTAACAGTTCTTTGTAGTATAACCTTTAAAGTTTTGTTCACTGCTTCAACTTGTCCATTCACATGTGGATAATATGAAGACGAATGTTCTTGTCGAAAACCAAGCATTGTATGCAACTCAGTCATCATGCTATTTTGGAAATTACTGCCATGATCAGTCACTATCTCTTTAGGTATGCCAAACCGTGCTATGATCTGATTAAACACGAAATAAGCGGCAGTTTCTCCATCTTCCTTAACAGTAGGCATTGCCTCTGCCCACTTAGTAAAGTAGTCAACGGCAACGATGATGTAATGATGTCCTCCAGCCGAAGCTGGATTGCATGTCATGTAATCAACCCCCCATTTTGTGAAGGGACCTGCTGTAATTACAGGATGAAGAGGAGCTGGGTGTGCCCTCATTTTCTTAGTGAAAAACTAACACAGTCGACAGTGTTTCACTGCTTCCACACAATCTTTAAAGATCGTGGGCCAAAAATATTCGGCACGCAGTATCTTTTGAGCTGTTTCCAACCCGGAAAGATGTCCCCCACAAGCTCCACTGTGGGCATCATTTAATACTTCTTCGGCTTCTTCCCGAGTTAAGCAGCGTCGTAAAATGGAATCTACCCCACATCGATATAAAGTATCTGATATGATAAGGTAGTTCTTCGCATGGCTTTTGAGCTTGCGTCGCTCTTCTCGATAAAAAGTGGTAGGACACCTCAAAGTCTGGAGATATACTAAGATATCTCCATACCATGGGTCAGAGGAGGAAATGAGGAAGATATGTTCGTCAGGTAGTGATGTTTCTTCCTCAACGTGTTCTAGGTCACTTGGAAATTCTGAGATTAACTCAACGAACACTAGTGATTTCTTCGACTTGGCTGATTGGAAGACCAAATCGAATTCCTGTAGTATTACAATCCATTTATTATATTTCCCACCAATGATTCTTCGGGTGAGAACATACTGGAAAGGATTGATTTCTGCTATCACAGTAGTAGTTCGTAAAAGTATATAGTGACGAAGCCTTTGTACCGCATAGACCGCGGCAAGTGCTAACTTCTCAACGTGCGAATATTTAAACTCGGGGGCTATCAATGTGCGAGAAAGATAGTAGACAACATGCTCTTGGAGCATATCATCTTCCTGAACCAAAACTATACCAATTGTATTAAGAGACGCTTCCAGGTATAACAGAAAGTCTTTTGAGTAATCTGGCGGGCTCAACAAGGGTGCTGAAAGGAGTGCCTTTTTTAAAGCTTCAAAGGATGCTTGAGCAGCTTCATCCCACACAAAGTAGGAGTCTTGTTTGAGTAGCCTCATAAAACCTTTGGTAATTTTAGCGTAGTTTATGATGAATCGCCGTAAGAAATTAGACATGCCTTGCAGACTTTGAAGTTGTTGCAAGGTGCGAGGAGGAGGCAGATTTACAATCGCCTCTACTTTAAGCGGGTCGACCACTATGCCACGATTGGAGACAATGAAGCCTAGTAAATGTCCCAATTCGACACAGAACACACACTTATTCGGATTCAAATGAATCTTATATTTTCTGCATCTTTCAAACACTTGTCTAAGATGGGCTGGATGATCCCGTCTCTTTCGAGATCATGCCGGGAGGTCATCCAAGTAAGGTTCTACAATGTGTTTGATATCATGAAAAGCGAAATTCATCGCACGTTGGAAGGTAGCTCCAGCATTCTTCAAGCCAAATGTCATTTTCCGATAAGCAAAGGTACCCCACGGGCAAATGAAAGTTGTTTTATGCTGGTCTTCGGGTTTGATCTCTATTTGATTGTATCTCGAAAAACCATCCATGAAAGAGAACATCTCATGTCCTACACACGCATCTATAATTTGATCGATAAATGGTGTGGGATAGTTGTCTTTTGGACAAGCTTTGTTCAAATCCCGGAAGTCAGTACAAACTCTAATAGTACCTTGCTTCTTATCAACCAGGACGGGGTTTGAAACCCATTCCGTCATGTCAATCGGATAAATGAAACGGGCTTTAAGCAATTTTTCAACCTCCACCTTGATGGCGGCCGCTTTTCTAGAGTTCATGGGACGGAGCTTTTGTCTTACAGGTTTTGAGTTAGGGTATGTCGTAATGACATGCTCCACAATGTCTGGGTCTATACCTGGCATCTCCTCATATGACCAGGAAAAAACGTCACGAAATTCTTTAAAAAGTTTTGTATACAGAGCGATCTCTTCTGGAGAAGATTCTGCACCAATAAAAATGTTTTCCATGACCCCGGGTTTGGTGGAAATGTTGATTGGAATTGTTCTTGAAATATTAGCCATATTTCCTTCAGCATAAACAGCTCTCGAAGTAGAAGGAAAAGATGACAAATCAACCAATCCACCGGGTCTCACAGGGAATTCTCCTCTCTCTATCCTGTCTAGATCTAGAAGCATGTAGGACCTATGATGCATATGTTCCCAAGGTTGGTCCAGGCCCATCATGACTTCTAGATGGCTTCATCAGATGGAAAAACCGTATCTAAACAATCAAACGAGTGAGTGGAATTCAGTGACCATGCCAGAGCATAGTCCATATCTGACTCAACAGAGACTGGTGGAGTCATGATATGTTCCATTGTAGTGTGTTGTGTTTCCATATAGGCCACTTCTGCAATGGACGGAGGCACAAAAGGTTCTGACGTAGTAGGAAGGATCCAAGGATCAGTTCTTAAACCAACCGTGAATGTTTTGGTAGCAGTACCCACATCAGAACGCATAAAAAGAACAGGGGAGGGGATGTCGAAAGTGCCTATTAATGAACCATACAACCCTGCTCCTAAACTCTCATTAACTGGGGCGGTTTGATCAACTAAAGGAACTGTGGTTTCCGAAGAAGTCTGGTTGTTTCTCTGAGTGAAAGAAAGTTGATCGACTGTAACGATCTTACCTTCAAATGGGAACATAACAACTCGAAAAACTGTCGATGCAATAGCTCGCATGGCATATGTCCAACTCCTTCCCAATAACATATTGTAATCAAGTGGAGTGTCCAGAACTTCTACTTCAACAGCAACTATCTTACCGGCCAAAGTGACATCAAATGATGGCAAAACTCCATGTGGACGGAAAGTTCTGCCATCAAATGCAGTAAGCAGTGTGTTAGAAGGGGCTAACTCAGGAGAACCTAGAGCTTTCCAACAGGAAATTGACATTACGCAAGTTGACGCGCGCTCATCTACAACAGCTCGTCTAATGGTCATTGGACCATGAACGACTTCAATCTGAAGGGCAACGTGGTAGGGAAACCAGTATTTGACATCAGTCATATCAAATCGCGCAGACATGTGAGGATTCCATACTCCCAATGGCTGCCAGAAGTGCATTCCGTTGTAAAGGACAACTTTGCAAGACTTCTAAAGTAGACATGGCACAAGGGGTCTGGGCTAAATCTTCAACCACATTGTAGTTGGAAGCAACCCGTGTGTTGGGATTGTGCGATGCCCGTTTCAAGACACCTTTCGGGATCTTGGGCATTGGGTCCACAGGTATGTGGAGTGGATTGGAAGATTCTGGAATCTCCTTATCCTTTTTCTGTGCGTCCGGGGTATAGTTCCTGGCTCTAGTTTGTAAGAGTGCATCCGAATTAACCATGTTGATAAATTTTTGATCAATCGTAGCATGTGTAGTGCCCCTAGTTTTTGAGGTGCCAGAAGGTGAGCCCTGCCCTTTAGGGAATGGATCTTTCAGGACGGCAGGCTTCTTTTCTCTTAAGAGCTTCTGGGCTTCTTCAAGCAGAGGGCATTGGTGAGTAAGGTGGTTCTGCTTGCAAAGTTTACAAGGGAACTTAACCTTCTTTTCCTCTTTGTTACCCTCTTCGACATTGTCTTTTTTGGGATTTTGTTGGTTCCCCTCTCCTTTCTTGCCCTTCTTTTTGTTATTGGGTTGCCGAGGGCCCTTTTGATTGTTCTGAACCTGGTTGACAGGCTCAGAAGTAGAAGGAGAGGTCGTGACGGAAGAAACATCTACAGTCGATCGTTTGATTGATAAGGCATGCACCTGTTTAGTCAGTGCTTCGAAAGCTGCAGAGTCAACTGAACCCACTATGCCGTCAGCATGTGGTCCAGGTTTCAGTCTACTCGGATCGATATTCGATCGCGGTGCATCAGGTATGATGTCATACAGTAACCCAGATTGTGCATAAACAAGGTCTAACTACTGAGTCCGTAGGATGGCTTCTTCCTCATTAGATACTCCAGATGTAGCTACTTCCTTAGAAATATAAGGAAGGAGTGATTTCAAGTACCACTCAAGAAGGAACTCCGGAGGTATGTTGGCCTTAATGAGCCTCTTCTGTCTTCGCCACTCCTAAATGTGGTCAGATAAGTGAGTGGCTTTATTTTGTCTAAAAGTAGACAAAAGGTCTTTTCCGGCATCATACCGAACAGGAAGCTCGAAGTGATTCAAAAATACTGTGGCGAGATCCCGAAAACTAGAGAATGTTGCTGCAGGTAACTCAATGTACCATTTGGCTGTAGCACCGGTTAAAGTTCTTTGGAACAATCTCAGTCTAATGGAGTCTTCATTTAATGAATTTGAGGAACACCATAAGTGGAAGGTAGTGACATGGTCACCAGGGTCTTCACCTGCTTTGCCTTAGAACTTTGGAATGTCCGAAGGTAACTTGGTGGGAACTGATGGCCATGTAGCATTATGACACACAGGATCGTTGGTCAGTTTGGAAATATCTGGCAAATTTAAAGTTGCCAAAAAAGGTAGACGAGGCCGGTAAGATGGTACTTGATAAGCGGGGGTCGAAAAAGGGGAATTACCCATAGTTTGACCCATGAACTGCTGGTAGGGGTTGCCCCCAGCCGTCTGCTGGTAGGGATTTCCCCCAACCATCTGTTGATAAGGGTTCCTTCCGGCCATATGTTGATAGGGGTTTCCACCTACCATCTATTGATAGGGGTTGCCCCTAGCTACTTGTTGGTAGGGGTTTCCCCCTGCCATCTGTTGTTGTTGTGCGAAAGAGTTATTAAAATTTCCCCACCCATATGAAAGTGGATTAGTGCTCTGTGGGTTCATCCACTGTGGCTGGGTGTTAGCCCCGCCATATTGCTGGTTAAAAATATTACCCCCTCCCCCTGAAAATAAGGAAAAAGGGACATTACTTGCAAGCATATTACCTTGATTTATGTTAGGGCCTGCAAAGGTATTGAAACCAGTAGAAGCTGATGTGGACGGTGCAGTCATGGTGCTCATGACTGGCATGGTTGCAGAAGCACTTGGTCCTACAACAGGTGTGGAAATCCAAGTACTGGGTATCTGATATAACGGTTGAGAAGCAGGAGGTGTTGCAAAGTTGGTTGTACTGCTAGGTCCAACAGTAGGTGTAGGAATAGATGCCATCGTTGTTGAACTTGGCATACCTAATGTACCAGTATTGAAACTGAAAGACGGAGTAGACACAGATGTGGTTTGTGCCTGACTTGGTGTAGCAGTAAAAGAAGGATTTACTGTGTTAGTGTTCATACCTAAAGTGGGAGTTTGGGGAACTCCCTGTTCACCTCCTAGATTAGACATCAGATGTCCGGGCAAGGAATGATCTGCACTGAAATGGGGCTGCTGGAAACCAACAGGTGACAGAAGCGGAATTCTAGTATTAGTCAAAGGAGGATTGAAAGGAGTGCTATACTCCGCAGATGTAAGATCTTCAACCTCAACTGAACTAAAGTGTTGCTGATCTATGGTACCTGGTAGTGGTTCCTTAGGAACCTCTATTTCAAGGTTTTCTGTTGCAAGAATTTCTTCGGGAAATTCTGTTTCAGGAGTAGTTTCTGAAGAAATACCGGGGTTTACCCGCTGTCGTCTAGATGGTTGTAAAGGTTTTGAAACCTCCTCGATCTACGAAGCTCTTGATTCTCCGTGATTATAAATATAAAATAACAGACTCGAGCCTGGTGGCCACTACAACTAGGGGCAAATAGCACGCCAACTAAAAAGTCCTAAGTATACAAACCAGGCAAACAAAGATGCCTTCCGGAGAAGAGTCTGGGATGATGAGGGCCCAGAACAGATCAACGAAGGAAGAAAGACAGTTACCTGGGGTCCACAATACAATGACTAAGGGTGCAAGCGCTGGAATCACCCAACCGCCCTCCCAAAGACCTGCAAGGGATTTCCTCCCACGTCTGTCTTAGATACAGCATATATACCCTCTACTGTCACCTGTGTATGAACCTAGAGTCAGATACTAAGGATACCACAACACCGAAAACTCCTGGGGGAACAGTCACCGGTCGAATCAGAAAGTGTGGGCAGGGTAGCTAAGCCCGAAACTCGAAAGAGTCCCCAATACGCAATCCGATCCTGGCGTATGCTCGAACATAAAGTAGGAGGAGTATTCCCAACAATCTAATCTCGCAATGACCTACTGCATAGATCCCAGGCAAGTTTTGAGTGAAATGGGTTTACTTGTGATAGTCATACTACGATTTTTGCGTAATGTGTGATCTTGAGTGGTTTAAGGTGATTTAAACTCAAGATCCTAACCAAGACTAGTTGGTGTAGTGTATCCCTAAAAAAGAAAAATTGTTTCTAGTTCATTTTATTAAAAAAACATTTAGGGCTTTTATTACTCAAAAAGGGTAGTGCTTTTGTGTGGCGTGGTTGCAACAAGGGAACAAAAGTGCAATAAAATCAAAACTTTCTACAACAAAGCTCTTTTCATTTTTTCATTTACTTCTTTCCAAAACTGAAAATCTGAGTAAATCTACTTAAAAAAAAAATTGTTTTCTTTTTTGAAATTGTACAAAATATCCTATGTTATCTTGTAACAAGAAAAATAAGTCTTATTAAACTTAAACTACCAAAAAAAATTTGCTTTTTCTATAAACGAAAAAGAACTTATAAAAATGGCAAGCAAAATAAAACTTATGTGCAAAGTGTGTAAGTATGGCTAAAAAGTTCCTAAGTTTATAGCTATCAAGACACTAGCTCGAAAAAGACTTGATCTACAGGTTTTTTGCAAAGAAAAAGCCTCTAAACTTGGAAACTAAGTGGGAGAAAACAAAGGAGATAGACACAAAAGGACTGACCTAAAGTATCTAGCCCTAGCAAGACCACTATGCCAAGCAAAAGTAGACAAGCAAGCTGCCCTACTAACACAAAGAAACTGAGAAATGACTCAGCCTACAGCAGTTTAAACGCACTTGAAACCAGAAAAAGACAATAAGTCCAGGAAGAATGGAAATCAACCAAATCAAAGGACACCCTAGAGGCTCTAAGACGGACCAAACCCTAAAACAAAGGATGGGATGAGTAAAGAGCAGACAAACGTCACCACAAACAGCGGATACAAGAGTATGCAGGTTTGTAAACTAGCAACGTGCAGTCAGGGTCTAAAAAAGTAGAAATGCTCACCACAAAACACAACCTAGTCTTCCAAAAAGGTCATAAACAGTCCCAACGTTCCAAAGGTAAACAAGCGATTCCAAAGATGGAAAAAACCACAAAGAAAGGTTCTATGACTCAAACAAAAGTTAAAAACCTCATACAACAGTCAAAGAGATCCAAAAGCAAAGTCAGCAAACCACAAGAATGGCTAAAACTCAAGCAGACCAAAAACAGAATGCTTCATAAAGTGTACCCTACTGTGCAGTAGGGAAACTCGCGCCCTTACAGAGATGGGCGCTACTGTATGTATGGCACAGTAGCGTATGGGCGCTACTATATGCACAACAAAGTAGAGCTCATATCTTAAAGGTTTAAAAACTGACTCTGAAGGATACAAAAAAACTTATGGAAGCAGTAAGAAACAGGCAGGGGATACCTACAGGGTTTCTCAACACATCAAAGAAGTCAAAACAATTCTGGGCAGAAAAACAAGAACAAGGTTTCCTAGAGCCAAAACTCAACTTTCCCCAGCGGAGTTGCCAGTCTGTTGGTGGGAAAATCTACCCTATAGCAAGGAAACTAATGCTATCAACTTGGTTGGGGTGACAGGTAAGTGTATTGATGATATTGCAAATATATTTATGAAAAGAAATAATTTATGGATCTTGAGAACACACCTTTCAATCGAAGTTTGATCCTAGCCTTTGCTTGATCTTGTGCTTAACCTTCAAATCCACCTTCCTTTCAGTAAACCTACAATAACAATACCTTTCTCAAAGCGTTTTGGACAATATATAAAGCTTGAAAGAAACAAAAACAATGTTTAACATTCAGCATTGACCAAAATAGATCCAAATTAAGATGTTATTTCAGAACACATTTAAATTGGAACAAGAAAGACACTTCAACCTTTATTTGTCAAAAGTAAATTGATGTACAAGTATACCTGACTCTATGACAGGCTCCTGCAACTTGATTCTGGGCTCTGGCTCTTCTCTGGCTTGGATATCTTCAGCATCAACTCCTCCAATGCAAGCTTCTTCTTCAGATCTCTATGTCTCAAAGTTTCTCCATCAATCCATCTCACCATCCAACCTTTCTCTTTTAATCTTCTTTGTATTTATAAGATTAGAGAAGTAGTTCAGGTCGATGTATAGTTATGGAGGAAGTTGGGGGAGTTAGGAAACTACCAGCAACTAATCCTCCTCGATAAATTAATTTATTTTTTAATCATCTTTTAAGATGTACGCGACTCTTGTTCAATGAAGTAGCGTATAGGGCGCTACTTTAGTGCTTATCAACTAGCGCTCATCGAGTTTAAAATGCTGAGCGCTACTATGCTGAGAAGGAGTAGCGTATATTAGGATATGGGCTACTATTATACACTGGAGTAGCGTATGGGCGCTAGTCTCTTTAAGTAGAGTAGTGCTCATATCTCAAAATGATATATTTTTGGGTTTTTCCAGTAATGTCAGGAAATGGAGTGAGTTCAAAGTATCATCTAAGGTCAACATGCTCCTCCATCCAAGTTGTCCTTTTGTATGATCGACAGCTCAAGGTGATCACGGACGGAGAGGTGCAAGTTTAACCTATAACAATAGGGTGTAGCATTAGCCATAACTTGTGGAGATTAAAAAGGACATGAGAAGCTTCATTTAGCAATTAGATGATATTCATAGGATTGTAATGTGTCGGATATAGCAAATAAATGATCAAATAAGCAAATAATTTGAACCGCAAAGGATACTTGAGTATCAAGAGAGATAGAAGGATTGAAATTTTGACTTTAGAATTGGAAATGCACTACAACGTGATATTGGATTTCCAACCTGATATTGGATTTCTCTTGTAACTACCAATCCTAGGTGAGGCAAATAAATGATTCCATAAGCTCAGATAAACTAGCATCACATGAAGATGACATTATTTAATAAAATAATGGAAGTCATGTAGCACTTGAGGAACCCGAGAAACATCTGAAAAATGATGAATTGTGGTCAATATTCAAGGAGAAAGTGAATGCTTGAGTTAACTAAAGAAGAGTGTTGATGGAGTGCAAAGAAGTCGAACACTAGTAAGATGTGGTTGGTAGCAGCACTCTGAAGTACTTTGGAGCAGGTAGGAAGTATTCTACAACTTTATTGAATTATGTAGCAACAAATGAAGAAGTCTTTCGAATTCAGCAATGCAATTTCACACTCGATTGATGTCGGATTCGAAAATGGTGAGCCTCAGGATGCGGTTTTATCAAGGTAGAGGCCTTATATCATTCTCAAAATGGTTTCAAAACAATGAAATCTCCCAACGCACTAGGGCCACATTGACATGGATTCTTTGTTTACACTTAAGGTTACTCAATGAAGTAGAAATCCCCGACCCAGTGAGGGAAGTTATCTTGGATATTGACACTCAATGTGGATAGATGGGGATGGATGGATGGGGAGAGGCATGCATCTAGTCATTCGCCCTTTCACCCTTCCCTTGCCCTTACCTATTATGCGTATATCAACCTATACACTGGAATACCTAGACAAGAAGACTTGGTGGATTCATCAAGCGCTTAGGGAAATACAATTAGAGAGGAGGCATGGCATTATACAACGTTGCCTTACCCCTTTTGTGCAGTTTTACTTGGAATTCAATGTTATTCACAAGAAGGTTATAAAATACTTAGATTATGCTCAAACGAATGTGTGATACAAAGCCCAGGTTTCCATTGAGGTGATAAAGGTTCTAAATCAAATCCTGACTTGGGATCTTGACCTTTTGGGGATCAATGATAGAACCTCTGTTGCATGGATGTAGATGCCTAAACCGTGAAGCATCTTTTCCCATGCCACCATGGCTCGGATGAGACTAAAAATAGATTTATCTAATAGTTCGAAGAGATAAAACTGGTGCAGCAGAAAACTAGGGTCCAAAGAAGGATTACATAAATGTGCTTGCTAGGATGTCTATTACAGGAGAGCATTTAAATGTGCTTCTAGTTGGAAGAAGGTCCAAAGAAGAGGGTCCAAATATATCGTTGGTCCAATCATAAGAGGAATTCGGCCTCTAACCCTAACCCTAAGGGCGAATTGATCGAAATCATATTAGTTCCAAGGAATGGTAGCCAAATTTGAAATTGAATTCGGTTGGGTTTTAGAGAGATGCCCGTGGAAAGAGAGAAACATACCCATGTGCGGTCGTCTGATGGTATGGTCGTCTGGATCAAACTAGTGGTGGTGGTCCTCTTCTCATGGCCATTCACTTCGTTGCCGTGGGTGGTCTTCCCTGAAGGTGTTTTAGCAAGCAGAGTAGCAGTGCACCTGCTCTTCCTTCCCTTCGATGTTTCAGCACAGTGTCTATTTGATCGAAAACAGACAACAACAGCAACAGCGTTGAAAATGACAATGCGTGTGGCGGGGAAATATTATTGCGTTTATATAGTTAAACATGTATCGGCCGAGACATTACAAGGAATTAAAACTCTCGATCAAGAAATCTGTCTGAGAGTTTGACAAAAAAAAATGGTTATACTCTCGAACGAGAAATTAAAAACTCTTGAGCAAACAATTCTCTAACTATGGAAAAACTCATGGACGAGAGAAATATAACCGTGGTTAATTTCTCACCCGAGAAGTAGTAAAACTCTCGCCCGAGAAAATTTGTTGACTTTTGTCTCAGGCGAGAAAATGGAAATTAGAACAACAATAAAAAGCAAATTGTCACGGAATTGTTTCCCACCTTCGTGTTTTCACCCTACCAATATATACACCTTCTGAAACGAAGGTAAAAACAACTACTAAAATTGACCCCTCAAAAAATGAGAACAATGTTGTGTTCTCGTCAAGTTGTATAACTTGTTATAAATGGTCCTAGTATGTTGTGCAAAGGATTCTTGATCTAGTGTAGCCCTTGTTTGCATCATTACATGAGGTTTTGAGTTAGTGGTCCTAAATTCCTATATAGGATCATCACATAATCCCTTAACCATGGTCACATAAGAGCAACAATAGCTTTAGGCTATAAAAATAGTTTCTTAATATCAAGCACCAAAAACGTGTTGGAAAACCACAACACAAGACCCCTTTAGGGATTCTTTGGCCTACTAGAGGGATATGAGTTCCACAAATGGGTATTGAGCATCTTAAATGGTAATAAATATTTAACCAATGTCAAGGAAGGAAAAAATGTCCCTCGAGCCCCAAACAAAGGTTCTCCAAATTAACCACCATGAAAACATCATGGAACAAGAGATCTCTAGGGGGTCTTTCGATTTCAAGTTGGATATGGATGCCATTAGAATGTTTTATACACCATGGGTTTCTCATGGGACCTTGACCATAATTAAATAATGGAAGCAAGCGCCTTACGATATTGTTGAAGCTTATTGGGCTTAAGAGTCTTGAAGAGTTCCAATTAACATAGCTGAAATATCGAATATTGTCAACAACATAGCTAAAACACTTAACTAGGGCATTACTCGGAATAAGCTATGGCCATGAGGAAAGGTTGGTGCCCTCCAAAAATCATGTGAATAATGGGATAGGGTAAGAAAGTACCCGCAAATTTGGTTCCAAGTTGTTGTGGATGTTGCTCGAGGAAACTTCAAATATATAGAGCACATGATCTGCTCAATATAATATGTACATTTACTAGAAATATATTAAGGTAGACATCACCTATGATAAGATTTAAGTATAGATGAAAATTTCTAGAGGGGAATGATTCTTCAGTTGATGTGCATGCTTATGTGCCATGAGTATGCTTTGAGCAATGGAAATGGACCTCTTAAGGTGTAAATATGGTCATGGGAAAATAAGGGGATTAATCCCTAATTAGTGCTTCTTCAGCTCAAGCACCATGAATAACACCTACAATGCATGGAGATTCTCAAGCTCTATAACAGTGCAATTTCCCACTAGGGACTCTTTGACCTAGGTGTTGTACATTGGTGCCATTAAAATGTTTTAAGTAGTGTGGATGTATGTTAGGGCTTTACTAAGGTTATGTCAAGGAAACATCAATGTCAACCCCTTGACCATTGTGTTGTAACATTTTCTATTGCATATGAGATGTAACATTTTTTTGCAATATGCTATTATTTATTACTATTTATTTTACTTTTTTTATATTTTATATTATTAATTTATCTATTTATTTATTTATATTAAGGTAGGAGTAAAAAAAAAGCAAAAGGGGATTTTTCTCAGAAAAAAAGTAGCCAAATCTGAATGGATCCCTCCCTTAATCACAAGGGTAATAAAGAATAGATAAAATGTGAAGGAATTAGGAGGAGGTAATGGCCTTAGATTGGGAAAAGGTTCAGTCAAATTCTATTGAGCGCTCAGTTCAATAGCCATGAAGATAATATGGCTGGAAATGTTGCATGGTGTAAGGTTGGTAAAAAACCTTGCAATCAATCTACAATAACCAACTATCAAAGATATTAATACATGCTTTAAGTTATTATTTTCTAGCAATCTTGGTCCATCTAGGGGTTGATTCATGGCAGCTGAAAGACTGTTGAGTCCCTAAGAATCTATGGTTGGGAGGAACAGGTAAGTTCCTTAACAAGTTTGGTCGCCTAAGGATAAATAAGTATATTTGAAATTTTTTTATATTTGGTTTGCAAACTCTGCATATTTGGTTACATTAATCAATTATTTAATTGGATTTATTCATTTAAATTACTTGTTTCTTATTGATGAAGAAATATTGTATTAATTTATGTTTATTTGTTTACCATTTATGAGTTGTTTATGTAATTCTTATCTTTAAATTACCAGTTTATTACTAATGCAAATAGTAATATTAGTTTATGTTAATTTGTCTACCATTTATGAGTTTTTTGTAGTTTTTATAGAAATCTACAAAGTTATATAAAAATGAAACACAATTTTTATCCAATGAAGCAAACTATGGATCTAAGAAGGATCAAATTTGTTGACATGCAAACTACTTTTTGAATGTAAACAATACATATATCTTTCATTTTCTGTAGTTTTCATAAAAAGCTAAACAGTTATATAAAAAGGAAAAACAATTTGGATCCAATAAAGCAAACTATGACTCTAAGAAGGATCAATTCTCTTTCACAAGCAAACTACTTTTCAAATGTAGACAATACATATATCTTTCATTTAACTAATTATACCCAGCATAAATTTTCATCAATAAATTAATTATTATATATATATGTATGATAAGCTTTTATATGAATATAATTAACGTCATTCTATCAATTCGATGTGCTAATCTAGCATCTTTCAGTGAACATTCATATCGGGATACTTATCTATCTAGCCATGATAAAATAATAAGAATCTCTTATGTCTATAGTTTTGGACACAATGATTTAAAATTTTAAATCCATAATGTAGAGTGATCAGTTATATAGCCAAAAATTGGACGACACAGCTACTTCCCCTACATTTGCCAAGGCCCACTACTAAACATATTTGGGCAAATCTGTTTGGTGCGAGTCTCGTGAAACTCCGACCAGACTTATGATATTGCCATTTTTGTGGGAAAATATTAAAGCGCCATTCCACTATCCAAAGCCTATCTTAACATTGGCATGCCTTTACAAGGGACTTAAGGCAATAATGGAATAATTTTGCTACTATGAAAAACCATGTAACGTAATGTAAAAGATTAAAAGGTGGCATAACAAAATAGTATAGGGTCAATACACATGGCTTGGCCAATGCCTCGTTGGACCAAGGCACATGCGATATCCACGTCGCTTGCCACATATACCAACCACCGGCCCCATACCTTAGGCGCTCATGGTGATGACACTAAGACATTGTAATACGTGTAATTTGTAACGGGACTTAGGGGTTAACATGTTGGTTTACATAGCTCGTTTTGTTAAGTTATGATGACTGTAGTTCATGTCACCCTTGCCACGCAGACCAAGCTTGAATCAGACCCAGTTTTAAACCCTACGCTGCTTGCATGGCAGGTAATACGTCCACTCGACACTGACATGGGTCAGAATTCATTCCATAGGGAAACCCTCACTCGTGCTCTAGTGTAGCCAGACTGTCTCATCGCATGAACTACCATCGCTCGAGGTCGCTGCATTAATGTTTGACTGTTGCAAGACATAAATGATGGAGAATGTATGGTCGTCGATTGTGATCCAAGTGACTCGCTTGGGAGTTGTGATGGCATGAACATCATTGATCTCCAATGTGGCTATTGGCGCCAACCCATGTTGTACTCTATAACATTAATGGATTCCGGAACCAGTTTCAGTGGTTCCTTACCTTCCTGGCGGTAAGGTAGTGATAAACCTAACTCGTCATGTATTGAAGTGGCTCATTTGGCCATCGACGAGCTCCTACGACCTCTCCTGCTCCGGGCATGGTTATTCTCCAGACTCAAGGAGGAATCCCTCCCACAGTCTACCACATTTCAGCATGAGGTGGCTCGCGGCATCGTGGCTGAGTGCTATGGTTTGAAGGTAAGAATGGTGCATCTATTTCGACGTTGTAACAGTTTAATACTTCACCTATTACATTGGTATTATTATTTCGGTTCGTAGCAATTTAACTTAACATTTTGTATGTGTGCAGGGTGGTGCGAATCTAGCTTGGCTTAGCAACGGTTCTATATTCTCATAAGTTGTTTTATTCCACTACCCTCATCTCATATTCACTTTTTACACCATAATGTTTTTACCAAGATACTAACTACTTGCTGCATTAGGTAATCTCCACGCAAGAGAGTTGGACCGTGCCTCGCTGGGTCACTCTACCCTATATTCGACGTAAGGGGCCACACTGCAACGTGTCCAGGTAACTCTACCTCCCTATTCCATTCAGGTGCAACTGCCTGATGATTGGAGGGTTACTTAAAACTAGTGTTTTCCTTTGGCTCATTCTGCAAATGGCCCTCGATCGTCGTTGCTTGTTGCATGCGATTTTCATTTAGTGCATGGAGGGATTACCCCATCCTATGGGTGTAAGTCATGTTTGTCATTTTTACTTATAAAGTGGGTAGAGATTCGTTGGGCTCGAACCCTGGTGGTTTAGCCACCCTGGGCGTCACTGCGTTTTGCAGGCTCGTTTTGGGCTCGACCTGGGAAGAGATAAAACAAAGTTTAAAGGAGAGATTCGCTCTCGGGACTGTACTGATTCATTTTTGTAAATAATGAATGCATTTTATATACGAAACCTTGAGTAATATTTTGATGTAAATGATATGGAATGCCATAGGTGCTCGGTTGCTTATATTTTATATATGAACAATGTTTATGTGTAAATTATCTTTGTAATGTTTGAATGAATATGTGTATGCATTTAACTTCAAGCACTGCTCGAGAGGGGCTTGGTCATTTCTTTTTGTAACTCAAACTGCACATCAATTAAATGTGTAATGTCCCTTTTTTATTTTTTTATTAAACTGCCTAATTTTTCACTTTTTCCCCAATTTCAACCTTTGACTAGTTTGATGTCTAGGTCTCCAAATTGACCCAAATGATCCCAAATATTTTGTGAGGGTATATGAATTATATTAATACTTGAATATGAGGTTCAATTATGATTTATGACCCTCCAAATACTTTTTCAAACTTGTTTAATATTCTGGACAAAATATGGAATTTAACTAGCAATTTGGGGATCAAATCCCCCCAGGGTAAGTACTGAAAATGGCTCTCCAAATGCCTCCAAACCCATTCAAAATTCAGAACAGAGGTAGGGTATTTATGAGGGACATTAATAAGGTCTCATATGCACCATTAATCAGTTATTAAATATGTTCTAACCATCTCCCAAACAACAACAAAAATCCCTAATTCATCCCTTGGGGAAATGGCACCAAATCTCTTCCAAATGCAAATAAACTGAGCAAAATGAATTGAAATACTTAAGTGCTGAACATGAAACTTGTAAAAATCATCAATGGCTGTACATTCATCATAAATATATCAAATAAACATTCGAAACATTACAATGGCATACATCAATGTAGTGGGGAAATGGTCATGGTTTGCTCATTAATCATCATTTTTACATACAACCACTTGGTATTTCGACCTGAGAATTTCTAAATATGAATAAAATAGTATATTAATCTTATTACAATCATAACTCGATCGTGATAAGCTCTCCCAAATATTACAAGAGCTCACCAAAAACGCCTGCCCTCAAGGAGCAAGAATATGCCATCAAAACTAGAAATGGTTGAGGGAAAGTGTTGCACTCGAAGAAACCACGAGCTTCCCTATAGATTACACCTAAAAATACAAACTCCATTAAATCTCCATGAAATACCTAAGTGGCCTCTCCAAGCAACAACTTGGATGAGAATCTTTCACCCTCGAAATTGGCTAAGGCAAGAAACTAGTCATCCACTAGCTCTCTTTTCATAAAGGCAATTTTTCTCAAATGATTAAAAGCTACTTTCATTCTTTGTTCTTGAAATTTATAAAGTTTACAAGCTCTCTATGGGTCGAATTCCTTCCAAGAGATGCATTCCAACTCAAGTTGGGAAGAGATTCCAAAGAATGTCACTTGTACAACAATTCCTAGTCTCCCACTTCCACCAAATCACATGTGGAAGCATATTAGCTGCCCTAGCTCCCTTGAGCGCCCTATTGGAGGCTATTTTCAGCCCTAACATGTCATATATGTCATATTTCATCCTTCAGGTCTGATTTGCATCATAGGTGTCATAGCATCTTCATCATTGTTGTCATAGAGCTAGGTAATCTAGTCCAATTGTCTCACTAGCTCCAAAATGCCTCTTCCTCTTCCATGGGAGTTAATCTTCCACTCCAATTCGACCTTAATTGATTCATGCCAAGTATATTGACCTTACATCTCATACCAAGACCCTTGGGCTTCTTATGGTTTCGAAATGACAAGAGGAGGATGCCATGTGGCACTGAAAATCTAGCTTGTGTGGGTCCCACTTCCTCCATGTGTCTTCATGATCAAATGCCACTTTGATTTTCCATTGTATATATTTATTTAGCTCCTTTATTAAATATTTATTATCTTTTAATTTCCACACATCATTTATTATCCTTCTTATTCCAAATCCCAAAGCTTCCACCCCCAACCTAGGAAACTAGTAATTTTCCTCTTTGGCAATTATTTGACCCTTAGCATCAATTTGACAAATTATCATGAATATGACCAATTGGATTAGGCCATTGTGACCCAATTCAAAATTTGGGACATGACAAATCCTCCCTTCCCAATATTGCTTGTCCTCAAGCAATTTCAAACATAGGTGTTGAAGAACCCGTTTCCTGTATAATTCTTTGAAATTACTACTGAATTACCCAACCTTGAGTCTTTGAGATTCCATGAAGGTTTTAGAGAGGAACCACCATGCTTGATGATGCACTACTCTGATTAAACTCACTTTATTCAGTGGGGAATCCATCCCCCATACTACTTGTTTCCCCAAAAAATTGAAACCAATCAGACCAAGAATTATCATAGGATCCCATTGCTTGTATTGCAATCCAACAATTAGATGTGCTCTCCAATTCATAGTTCTTGGATCCCATTTTCTTGTATGCATTCTTCCAAACATAATGAGTACAAAATATATACCATCAAAGTACATAACAACATAATGAAAATGAACATCAAGAAGATGTTTCATCAAAGAATCATAAAAGTGCTTATACCTCCAAGCAAGTAGACCACCATTTTCCAAGTGCATACAAGCATCAAGTAACCAATCAAATTTGCTCCAATGACATAAGTGAGGATCCCATGTCCTATCATGCTTCTCCAAAAGAATGTGATATGCATCAAAGTATTCATCCATGTATTCCTTCATCCAAGAAGTGAATGAAGAATCTCCTCTAAAATCTGAACCGAATAATGAACAAGAAAAACAAGGAGACTTCAAATGACTCAAAGAAGTCTCACCCATACATCCATGAATGTGAGAATCATAAAGATATAAAAAAGTATGTGGTTTCCAACAAAAATTTTCTCCAATCATAAATCTATTCATCCTAGTGTTGGATGAAGTTCCTCCAACATCAAATGAACCATGTGTTGAGCAAGAAAAACCATCACTCTTCAAGTGACTCAAATGCATATCATAGGTGCATCCATGTAGATTTGCATAATCATAAAGTAACAAAGGATGCTGCTGAAAATGTGAATAAGAATGTGCTCCAACCAGGTCATCATAAAAAGTAAATCTAGGATTTCCATACTCCTCATGTGGCACCATAAAAAAGAACCCTTTCACCCATACTTCATTGAGACTAATGCTGCAAAACATGGAATTGTAGGATGTAGGAGAATGAACTAACTCACCCAAATGATCAACAAGAGCAGAATTTTCATCATGGGAAGGATCCATATGGGTAGTATCATGCAGCTCCTTAAAAAGTGAGAAACCTTTTTTGTAAATTGGTTCGAATGTAGAGGAATCATGCTCTTCTTTAAAAATTGCATAGCCTTTATCAAGAGACAATTCAAGTTCCTCTTCCACCACATCAAGTGTTTGGATCTCTTCAAGTTCATCTTCAAACACATCAAGAACATTCAAATTTCCACATCTCTCATGATCCACCATGTCATGAGAATCCTCCAAACAATCTACCATTTGACAATCTAAAACCTAGGAGGAAAAAAAAGTATCTTGCAACTTATCAAGAAGTTGCTCATTTTGAATTGTGAACTTATGATTATCCTCATTATTATTCAAGTATGAATCATGTAACAATTCATTAAGCTAAACCAAATTATTTCTATCAAAAATCAAAGACATGAAATTACCTTTGATGTTGCACATTGCTCTTTGAATTTTCTCCATGTCTTCAAGGAAGGATGGATACTTCAATGAAGAGACCTTCCAACAAGAATTTGACACTAATGCTTGAGTGTCTGTCCAGATGCAAATCTTAGAACTAGGGTTAACCAAACAGTAGATATAGACCATCAATCTTTCAGGCATTTACATTCAGATCAAAACACTATATGAAATAACAGATATCTAGAATTTGCAAAATAGATCTATACCCAAAATCAGTGTACAGTATACAATACAAACAGATCTGAAAATAGTAGATCGTGCAACAATACTTTTCAGGAACACATATAAACAATTTCCAATATTGTCCATAAAATAAACATAGGGGTTCAGCATATGTACTTATCTGAAATCTTATGACCAGTGGAACCAAACACAAACCTCCTAGCCTTATACCAGCAAGTACTCCTTGCTTTCAGGTCACCCCCGAGCTGAGTTCATAGTACCCCAGGTTAGATTTTAACTTTTTAATTACCCTTAACGTGTTTTACCCAAGTTATTCAGGATATGTCATTGGCAGCAAAAAACCCAACACCCAACTCAGTACTCTTGAGCTCCAGGATGCTCCAGGGGCTTTTAATCCTTACCCATTAAGAGAATCAATATATCACAGCCTATTCAGGTAAATGCAGTACTCCTTCTTAGCTTGGGGTAGTTCTCCTACCTGCACACAATTAAGTGTCCAAGCTCTTACTAAACTATATGATTCCTCTTAATCTAGGCCAGTTTGGTTCTCCCAAATCTACCCTCTTAATCTGGACCAGTTTGGTTCTCCCAAATCTATCCTCAATCACTTGGCTTCATGACCAGTTTGGTTCTCCCAAATCTGTCCTCCCTCACCAGTCTTCATGTGTCTCAGGTTCATGTGTCTTTCCTATTTCCATTTTCTCTTGTGTGTTCAGCTCATGAGTTTGTGAATAATGAATGTCATAATGTATGTGTTTCAAAGAGTTTTCACTTTTTATTCTCTTAGGTGAAAATTCCTCATTTTATGAATTCTTTTAATTCATTAGTTTCTCAAATCTCTTCTTTAGGGTTTTCTATTTCTCTCCAAATAATAATTTCTTATTATTATTACTATGTGGCATTTTCCCTCCAAACCTTAGGGGACTGTGACTCCCATCTCATTAATGTGCTGGTCCACATGGTCAATAGAAATCAATTCAGCAGATTTCTAATGTCAACTAAGTAAACTGAAATAATACTTAGCAAAATTATAATAGGGGTTCAAAGTCCAAAATTGGGGTATTACATTTCCCCTCCCCTTAAGTTTTCATTGTCCTCGGTGTTAACAGTTTTTTTGCAAAACCAACAAAGTAGCATAAAAGAAAATTCAGTTTGTGTCATGTAGTTATTCGAACAAGAAAGGGTATGTTGCTTGCATTTCCCTTTCCAATTCCTAGGTATCTTCAGGCTTATAGTGCTCCCGTTGCACTTTTATCTGAACGATGGTTCAATTCCGAAGTACCACCTCTTTCTGATCCAGTATGCATATAGGGTCTATCTGGAAGTCTCCTTCTGATTCCACTTGAATCACATGCTAGTTTACAATATGCTTAGGATCATATACATATTTCTTCAGCAATGAAACAAGAAACACATCATGTACTTTAAAATTTGATGGTAAAGCTAACTGATAAGAAACAGATCCTACTCTAGCAAGTATTTGGAAAGGACCACAAAATCTTGGTGCAAGTTTGGCAACCTTGCCCAAGCTCAAAGAACTTTTCTTTGCTTTCACTCTTAGGAATACATGATCCCCAACTTCAAAATCTTTATGTTCTCTATGCAGATCAACATAGCTTTTATGTCGGTCTTGGGCAGTTTTTAAGTTTGTTTTTACTTTCTGCACAATGTTTTCTAGTTCAACTAGCATTTCAGGACCCATCACAATCCAATTTACCGAATCATCCCAAGTCATAGGGGTTTTAGACTTTCTGCCATACAACACTTCGAAAGGGCTCATTCATGCATAATTTTGGTAATCATTGTTGTAGGCAAATTCATCTAAGTGTAGGTAGTTTTCCCACTTCTTCGGATTGTCCATGACACACAAGCGAAGCATGTCCTCAAGGACTTGGTTCACTCTTTCGGTCTGCCCATCGGTTTGCGGATGGTAGGATGTACTAAAACCTAGTTTATTCCACTAGTACAAAATGAGAAATTAATGACTAAAAAAATGACTAAAATTTGACTATAAACGACTAATTTTGAGTCGGTGACTAATGGTATATGATTTCCATTATCTTATCTCTAGTTGTATTTCACTAGTCATTAATTGGTTGACTTATTAGTCATTGATTTAGTCATTGATAGTCATTGATTAAGTCGTTGATTTAGTCATTGATACTCATTGATTTAGTCACTGATTTAGTCATTGATACTCACTAATTTAGTCATTGATTGTCACAATTAATGACCAAATATACGACTAAATAAACTACTAGATGATAACATATTAATGACTAAACTAAATACGACTAAATGTTAGTCGTGCTATAAGATACTGGAAATTAGCTACTAATAGTTGTATAGATGCGAATTTAGTCATTTTCTTAGTCACTAATTTATGATAGGGTACAGAGGAATCGAACCACCAATCTCCTGCCTGTAATTAGGCAAGTGCTCTACCATTGAGCTAGCACCCTTTAAGAAGTTTTTATTGCTTGACAATGATGATATTCAAACAAATTTTGCATCATTCAAGCATACAAAATAATGATTACCAAGTTACTATACATCCAGAATGGCTTACCTTGTACTAGTCCTTCAAGTCTTTCAACTGCATTTATTAAGTGCAAATATATATTTGCACTTAATAAATGCAGTTGAAAGACTTGAAGGACTACTGTTAAATTTTGAGCATTAATTCACAATACTCTAGGATCTTTACTGAGAGAACAACATGTACAGTATATCAATGCATATCAATCATAACAAGCATGTCAATCATCACAAGAAGCAAAAGCATGAGAGACCATAGACACACAGAGTTTCCATGGAGAAAACCCTAAGGTGAAAAAACCCCACAACTTCCTCAGAGATAGAAAGAGCAATGGCTCAACCAAAGTACAAGAGATAGACTCATCTTAGCAGCTGATCCTCCTCCTCACAAGTGCACCACTTTCCGAGTGAAGGAAGAATGAGTTTATGAGTGATCCAAATAGAGATCTCCCGATCTCTATCTATACTTGTTCTGTTTTCCCAATAACCTTATGAGGCCAACTTGTCTAGCTAGGTACAATAACCACATATTACATAAATCCGGGCCGACCCCTTACAAGGTGGTCTAATAACCCATCAGCAAGTTAACACACTTGAAACACTTGTCAATACAAATGACGACACTTCCTTATAGAGGAATAACACATCTCTATAAGGGTACAATAAATATATAACTGAAATACATTCCGAAGTTACATATACATCAACACTCCCTCTTAAATAGGAAGGTATTTCTTGACACAGATCTGCTAGCACAAGTCCTCTTCTTTGGATCATCGTTATTGATGCATCAACCTTGAATCATCATCATCGTCATTGCTGCTATCTCAACCTATCTCTGAATCTACTCGTCATAAGAAGTTCTACAGAGCCAGTCCTTTTTCAAACTGGATGTAGGCCCACCACCTGTAGGTCTTCATCATCACTGGCCATACTATGGAATACTCAGGACTGATTACGTGCCTCAACAAAACCTAGCAAGAGCATCCCAGGACTGATTATGAGCACACCGCTCAACCTATCGGATCTCCTAGGGAGTTATTACATGTTGACCTTCACAAAACCTACTTAGAGCATCCCAGGATGTTATGAGCACACCGCTCAACCTATCTGGATCTCGATAGAGCATCCCAGGATGTTACGAGCACATCGCTCTACCTATCCGGATTTTAAAGGGTCTTTTCTATGTGAACTTTTGCAAAACCTACTCAGAGCATCCCAGAATGTTACGAGCACACCGTTCTACCTGTCTGGATCTCGAAAGAGCAACCTGGGATGTTATGAGCATACCGCTCAACCTGTCTGGTTTTTAAAGGATATTTTCTATGCGAAACTATAGAAAAACCTACTCATAGCATCCTAGGATGTTATGAACACACAGCTCTACCTGTCCAGATCTCGATAGAGCAACCCAGGATGTTACGAGCACACTGCTCAACCTATTCGGTTTTTAAAGGATCTTTTCTATGCTACCTCCACAACCTGTCCACGGCCATAGAGTATCAACCTGATACTCACCATACATCATCCTAATGTACATCATCACATGATCAACCTGATCATCATCATAGCATCAACCTAATGCATATCATTTGGAGAAACATCGTAAAGCTCGTCATCTGTGTTCATCCTGATCATCATCATAGCATCAACTTGATGCATATCATCTAGAGCAACATCCTGAAGCTCGTCATCAGTGATCATCCTGACCAAACAATATATCCAGCTGATGCATACAAAGTATCTACCTGATACATATCATCATACATGATCTACCTGATCATACAATGCATCCACTGATATACATAATGCATCCACCTGATACATACATAAGTACATGATCTACCTGATCATACAAGTATCCACCTGATACATATACAAATCCATGATCTACCTGATCATACAAGTATCCACTTGATACATATACAAATCCATGATCTACCTGATCATACAAGTATCCACCTGATACATATACAAATACATGATCTACCTGATCATATCCGGCATCCAACATGATGCGTACATACATACATATAAATGATCCAACTGATCATATCCAACATCCAACATGATGCGTACATACATACATATAAATGATCCAACTGATCATATCCAGCATCCAACATGATGCGTACATACATACATATAAATGATCCAACTGATCATATAGAGCAGAAACTAGAACATCATCCTAATGCTCATCATCCAGCACTTACATCCATAGCCATGTGAAGGATCCTCCTTCCACCATGCTTGGAATGGCTTCAGCAAATGTGTCCATCACTTCTTCCTCGAAGTGTGATTGATCTGAAGAACACCAAGCCTCTCTCTGAAGTACTCGAACTTCACTCTGGCTAGTGGTTTCGTCAGCACGTCTGCAATCTTCTCATCGGTCGCAATATACAGGAGCTTCACTGCTCCCCTTTGCACCATATCCCTGATATAGTGATATTTGATCTCTATGTGTTTCGACCTGTCGCGGAACACTGGGTTCTCAGATAGCTTCACACAACTCTGGTTGTCACAAAAGATACCAGTAGTCTCCACCGAGAGATCAAATAACTCAGACAGTAGCTTCACAACTAGCCGAACAGGCTGCAACATACTCTGCCTCGGCTGTACTCAGTGCTACGCAGGACTGCTTCCTGCTAAACCAAGAGATCACACCTGATCCCATACTGAAGCAGCACCTAGATGTGCTCTTCCTATCTGCAGCACTGCTTGCCCAATCTAAATCAATATAACCCTACAGGTTAAACTTTTGATTCGCTTCATACTTGAGCCCATAATCAACTGTACCCTTCAGGTACCTCAGAATATGCTTTATAGCAACTAGGTGAACACTCCTCGAATCCGTTAGGAACTGGCTCAATGTGTTCACCGCAAAGCAAATATCTGGTCATTACAAGGTATAACACTGGAAGAAGCATGGAGTAAAACTAAACCTAATGTAAGTCACTTCTGTGTGTTTGGTAGTGAAGCATGGGCTCACATTCCGGATGAAAAACGGAAAGCATTGTAGCCTAAAAGTGAAAAGTGCATATTTGTTTGATATTCTGAAGATGTAAAAGGTTATAGACTTCTTCAACCACATTCTCATGATATAATCATTAGAAGAGATGTTAAATTTGATGAAAATCTCTTGGCCTATGAGCCTAACTTGGCGATTGTGCCATGTTTGGCCTGCGAGCCTAACTTGGCGATTGTGCCATGTTTGGCCTGCGAGCCTGATTCGGTGTTTGTGCCTTCTTCTTCTTCTTCCAACTTCCTTGACATTTTTCCAACTCCAGTTTTTGATGATGACAGTGAGGATGAAAATCCACCTCCGCCTGCTCATGTTCCTCCAGTTGCACCAGCACAAGTGCTTCTTCGATGGGTTTGTTCAACATGTGAAGCAACTGGTGATCTTGCCGGTGATCCTAGAGATCAACGTCAAACACATTCTCAGTTTTAGTGAGCCTCTTCTCTTTTGGCTCAAGTTTCCGAGAATCATGATCCAGAAACCTTTGCAGAAGCTTCAGGGAATCCAGATTGGGATGCAGCCATGGATGACGAATATCGTTCCTTAATGGCGAACGATACTTGGGATCTTGTACCTCTTCCAAAAGGAAGAAAACTTGTCAGATGTAAATGGGTCTACAGAACTAAGTATGCATCATATGGAAATGTTGAAAGACTTAAGGCAAGTTTAGTTTCCAAAGGTTTTTCCCAAGTTGAAGGGATTGACTGCAATGAAACCTTGCTCCCGTCACAAAAATGAACTCCATCCGCCTTGTTCTTTCCCTTGCATCCTTACATAACTGGGAAGTCCATCAAATGGATGTCAAGTCTGCCTTCTTACATGGTGATTTACAGGAGAAAATTTTACATGGAACAACCTCTTGGATATGTTCAGAATAACTCTATCCTTGTCTGCCACCTTAAGAAATCCTTATATGGCCTTAAGCAAACTCCTAGAGCTTGGTATGCCAAAATGGATAACTTTCTCCTTGACACTGATTTTTCTAGATGCCATTCTGACCCCAATGTCTATACCAAGAAAATAGGAAACCATCTCATCATACTTGTTCTATATGTTGATGACCTTATTCTTACTGGTAGTGACCCTAAGCTTATAACCCATGTGAAATCCAATCTTAAACAAAATTTTGAAATGTCTGACTTAGGACATTTGCATTATTTTCTTGGTCTCCAAGTCCTGCAAAGCAAAGAAAGAATCTTTCTTTCTCAGTATAAGTATGCTTGTGATCTTTTTCGTCACTTTCACATGGAAGATTGTACACCAGCCCCTTCTCCCTTCTAGTCTGGAGTCAAACTTTCTGCCACTTGTACTTCACCTGAAGTCGATGCCACCTTATATCGTCAGCTTATTGGTAGTCTCTTATACTTGACTCATTCCCGTCCTGACCTTTCCTTTGTCGTTGGTTGTGTTTCCCGTTATATGCAAACACCTCATGAAAGTCACTAGAAAGAAGCTAAAAGAATACTTCGATATATTCAAGGTACAGTTCAGTTTGGGATTCATTACAGTACAGGGGGGGAACCTTTGTTGGTTGGTTTCATTGATTCAGATTGGGTCGGCGATCCTGATGATTGAAAGTCTACTGCAAGTTATGTTTTCAGTCTGGGATCTGGACCTATTACTTGGGCTTGTAAGAAACAACAAGCTGCTCTTTCTTCAACAGAGGTAGAATATCGAGCAGCAGTTAATGCCAGTCAGGAAACTTTATGGCTTCGACAGATCCTTTTAGAGTTTGGATTCGAGCAGCAGCGGCCTACTCCACTTTGGTGCGACAATCAAAGTGCCATCAAGCTTGCCAAAGATCCAGTTCTACATCAACACAACAAACACATTGAGCTACATATGCACTTCATCAGAAATCTTGTTCATGATCGTGTTCTTGAGGTGCTCTTTTTCCCTACAGATGATCAAGTTGTAGACATCTTCACCAAGTCTCTTACAGAAGTGAAGTTTTCTAAACTTTGATCTATGTTAGGATTTCAGGAACTTGTCATTAAGGGGGGATAGGATCTAATGCCTCCTTCCTTCTCCTAATAGTGTCACTTTTGTAAATCCTTCAATCCTATCCCAAGTTGTTCTTAAGGGGGGATGTTAGGATATTTAGACACTTAGGAGTTATTTAAGATCAACTTGTGTAATATATCCGTTAGGGATAGTGTGTTTCTTTAGTATGCATTAGTATGCATTTGTAAATACTTAATCCGATGGTCATGGTATGTTCCCGACATAGAGTGATCCGACGGCTCAAATTCTCTTAGATCAAACCTAACCTTGATCCGTGGCTTAACACCTGATTGGTCCATGATCTCTATTTAAAGAGAATGGAGAGTGATTTTTTAGTTGATCGATTATGAGAAGCTCATTTGTAACTTTCTTTCTTTGCATAATAAATTGTCCCGTAGAAGCTATTTGGCCAGGGCCATGGAGTGTTTCCCTTAAGAGGGTTTAAACCACGTCAAAACATCGATGTGTTGATCTGTGATCTGTTTGTGTGAAGTGGTTGCTCTTGGTGTTCGGTCCTTTGGTAGTACCCTGTGTACCCGAACAATATGATATATTACATCATGATGCTTAATAAGAGAGGCGAAGACCCTGCAAAAGCATTTGTAGGAAAGGTACAAGACAAAGAACTCACCTCCAGAATGACAGAAGAATTTGGCGTGATCAGGGTAAAATGGGGCTTCCCTACATCCAATATCAATGATGAAGATACACGCTTCACAGTTCAACTGCTCGCAGGGAAGATACTGTGCAAATGCCGACCAGCAGAGCTGTCGGCCGTAGCAATCCTCCTCGCATCTCAAATGAAGAACGACACCCCTTACAATTGGGCGCAGTACCTGCTGAATGAGTTTTTGGATGGTGTCCAAGACACTTAGGACAAGAGAACTCCGTTCCATTATAGTTGTCTATTAGTGCTAATTGCCTTTGTCAGTTGGAAAGAGCTGGCTGACCACCAAGGCCTTCTAGTGTTCTCGGGGAAATGTCAGGGAACACACTTCACTAACTTATGGGAAAACGCGAAGTCCTCCAAGAAATGGAAAATTAATGAGTTGTTCTATACATATTATGAGAAACTATGTGATTTGATTCGACGAGCACCACGAATCTCATAGCAAGTGAGAAAATGCATACAAATGGAAGCTGAGATTCATGGCCGATATGCATAAAATGTACATTCATCCCAGGGCTGATACAGAGACTGATCTATGGTATCCGGGATTCTATCAACTGGATGCTGAGAAAATAGAATAGATGATGGAAGAATCGCCAGCGGAATGGAAGGTGGACCAACCAGTCGAGTTCAAGTCCGACTCCGCGGAGACCAAACATGAGGATAAGGACGAATTCCAAGCCACACCAATTGAGCAGGAAGAGAGAGCTATGCAGGACAGGCGGGAGGAAAAAGGAAAGGTAAATAGAGCCCTTCATCACCACAAGGACCACAAAAGAAGCTAAATGAAGACGACTGCGAAAGCATCGCTCTTAAGGTCCATGAGTAATGAGAAGAAATGCTTGCTGCAAAGCAAACCAATCAAGAAGAGGCACAAGTAAGCCTCCTACAAACTGTCGAAACAATAAAAACAATGGTTGTGCAGCTAGGACAAGCCCAGCAAGACCTGGTCCGAGATTCAGATTCAGAGGGAAGTCAAGTGGATCAACCCGATAGAAGAGAGAACCCCACGCGCTGAATTTGAACCCTCGGCTGGTACACATTGAGCCAGCATACCTCATTTATCCCAATGATCAGGTAGCCAAAGTAGCTAAGAACTTGGAGCACTTTGGCATCAACATTAGCATGTTTCCAATAAAAGACCTGCACAATCTATAGATGCAGGTGGTGGAAGAAATTCAACGAAAGAGGCATCGCCTCATATGATCAAAATGTCAAGTTACAAAAGAGCTTCGATGAGCTGAAATTGGAATCAGCACGTAATAGAAGGGAATTTTCCAACATTCAAGAAAAGAACCGCATACTGAAAGAAACAGTATCGACAGTCTCGTGAAAATCGACAAATGCGAAGAAGAGCCAAACATCGAAGATACCATCATTAAGCTTGGGGGCAGAGTGGAAATCCTTATGACGGAAATGATGGACATGAAGATCTCCTACAAAGGAAATATTGCAGACTTGGAAGCTCAGTGACCCAGCACTCCGCCAGAAAAACGTGCAACTCCATGTGAAGAAGTGAAGGAAACTATAGATAGCATCTCGGCCGAAGTGGCGAGGTGTCAAAATTTGCTAGAGGAAGGAAACACAGTGTTGGCTGGATTGAATGAGGATCTATCCCTTCAGTAGGTGAAAGGCGACCTATAGCAATGGCAGCAGGAACTAGATACCGCAAACGCTGAAATGAAGACTTTTCCACCAAGGAAAAAAATGCAAAAATTTAATGAGGTGAAAGAGCTACAAAAAGAGCTGATGGTGTTAAGGGAAAAAGAGGTTTCCGCCTTTGTGAGGTTGCATCCCATTGAGGAGGAAGGGATCGCACTAATGCAGCAGATTGATGAAAAGTTTGTAGAACTTCAAACTACGGAGGGCACAGTGAAAGAACAAACCCAGGGTCAAGTCTCATAGGAGATGTTGGAGACCATTAAATAATTTGAGAACAAGGAAAAGCTAACAATTGCGGAGCTCACCATTACGTTGCATAGCTTCACTACCAAGCTAAGTACTACTGAAGAAGTGCATCCGAAGTCAACCGACGAAAGTGGATCGGGGATGATCCACAAGTAACTGTTAGGGCTTGTTGGGCATGGCCCAAGCTAGCACACTTTTGAGGACATACAGTTTTGACAGTTTCACGGTTCGGGCTGCAAAGTCAGATGGCACAGTTTTGTGGAGTGCGTAGTTCGGATTGCATACTCAGAGATGTGAAGCCATGCTAATGCGCAGTGCGAGTGCAACAACTATTTTCAGTAAATACTATAAGGGAAGGTCGAGCTGTGAAAGAGACCTGTTTTAGGTAAGTGACTCCAGGATTCTCGGCAGTTGGGTAAGGAGCAGAGTGGAGATAAAGGAAAGCGACATGTCAGAGAGAATGGCGGAAAACCGTTAGAGACTAAGCCATGGGTAGATGGCAACAACAAGGCTAAAGGGATGGAAAGCAACAGGCCACGATGCGGTTGTAACCGTTTTTATGATGGCTACAGCTATCAGAAGGGCGTGTGAGCCACGAGTGGCCCAGCAAGGCGGCCTCAAGCGAGTGGAGAAAGCTGTCGATGGCGATAGGCAAGGTGGCGGGTAACCGCACCAGTTTTGGGTAACCTTAGGGTTTTGGGCCGCCATGATTGTAACAGATGTGACCTAAGGGAACGGTCTATATAAGGGCATATTTTGTAAGGGAAAGGGTTAATCTATCGAGGTGAGTGAGACTATTGTTGAATATTGATCTATGTTAAGAGAAGATTGTAAAAAGGCTCTACAGCTGTGTGCACAGAGACCTACTAAGAGAGAAGAGAGTCTGCAGCTATGTGCGCAGACTGGAACTGCTGAACCCTTCCCATTGATAATATAATCAACAGTTCCTATGGACGTATCTCCCATCCTGGGGGTGAACCACGTTAAATCCCAATGTTATATGGTTGAATGTGTGTTTGCATCTGTGCATTTGCTTTGGCATGAATGGTTAAGTGCTTGTTATGAGTTCATGTGTTCTTGCTTTTATATGTATTGGCCATAAGGATAAATTATGGGAATACTATGTTAAGTATCGACATATGGGAATGAATGTTGAATCCACAAGTATTTCTAAGTCAAATGAATGCATGAGTATTGGGTAAACACTTAAACCAGTGAAGTCTGTACAATGTGATTCCCTGAAGCGCAGCACCGGAAGTGCGTTGTTACTTTTTAGTTTGTCTTATTGTATAATTTTTCAAGGTTTGTAGTCTATTATGCGGTTGAATGCATCATTTTGCACAAAGTAAAGTCTGTCAAAGTTGCACAAGTGTTGAAGAGGAAGTGCAATCCTCTATTGCAGTGTCTTGTTGTTAAGCGACCATCCCGCATCGCGGAGTCCTTGGATGTGCGATAGCATAAGCATTAACTGTGAAGTAAGTGAACTTCGCGTTGTCCACCATTCTATTGAAGCGCGCATCACCCGGTTGTGGAAATCTGATTCTACAACCTCCCCATAAATTTGCCTTGGGTGAGACCTCAGTCTGTTCACATACTGTTGCCGAAAGGGCCGGTGAAAATGGGTTTTGTTGGTTCCCAGAACCGCGCAGAACCTAGGTCTATTTTTGGAAGCTTAAAGAACACATAAAGAGCCAAAAATATGATATTTTTTTTCCCAACGACATTAGTGATGATTTGAAATGGAAATTGGTGGGAAAGCCTCGGTTTAAAGTATTCCAATATAAACATGATCATGTTGGATGATTCTGGATCTATTGATCCAATAGCAGATAGCATATCCTTACATTGATTAGGGAAGTTTTGTAATACTTCTAAGGTCAACATAGCACATGGTGCCTGGGATAGATCTTCTACAATGTTGTAGTTTTGCGCGGCTCGTGCATTGGGGTTGAAAATCACTTTTAGGATAGTGATTTTCGGTGGACACAACATATCTATGGTCAAGGGACCTTGTGATGGAGGGATAGTGGACACGGATGTGGAGTATTTTTCAGTATTACCTCTAGTAGATTCCTTATTAGGAACATAATCGTGCATGCGTGCCCTAGTAAATAATTTTATCGTTTCACTATCCATCATGAGAACATGAGCGGTTGTGGATGGTTCTCCTTGAGAAGGAGTTGGTTTTTGTGCAACCATTTGTTGTTGTTGTGTGGGGAAGGGGTCTGTTAAAACTGCAGGTGGAGAGTTTCCTTTGAGGAACTTTTGGACTTCTTCACGATGTGAGCATTCTTTTGTGAAGTGGTCGTCACCACACAATAACCATAGATACTTAGCCTTCCGTCTTGGTTTGGTGTTAGGAGGGTTTGGGTTGTTCTTGGGTGCCTGTTGATTACGATATTTCTTGGATTTACCAATGGTTCCCTCCCAGAACTCTATAGGTGACTTTATTGACTGTAGGTTAGCATGGCCCCACAGTACCCACTTACACTACACAAGGATGATACCCCTTTTATTTACAACACAACTCCTTAGGCATATCCATCCCTTCTAGTGTTCTTTAGTGTGAGCATAGAAAGGTTACAAATTCCCATACAGTCCTCCTAAGGTTATCCATCCATTGGGTCTTGGAAATTGTTTGAATAATACTTTCGGCCAAATCCAATATCCCTTGGTCTGCTGCTATGGTCAATGTGCATAGCTACCCACACTTGGCTTGCTAGCACCACTTGTTTTGTGACAACTACAACCAATTGATTTCAATTTTTCGCCTGTGAAATTCATCATTGCAATTCTTTGTTAGACCAAGCATAACATAAACATTAAAAGCATGGAATTTCCATGCTGTATTCATGAGACATCCACACTTTTCATGCTTTCCCAACATACACATGAACTCATTGATGTTCACCCTTTCATAGGGAATTAACTATTTCAGCATTCACAATTTATTTCAAGCAAATAAACACAATCTACTTTCATTCATGATAGGCATTCAACAATTTTCTGTTTCTAAGATGCATCAGTCAAAAGGAAAGAGAAGAGTAAGAGTTTCCCCCTCTTAGTCTTGTTCCAATCCGGAGCCATGCCACCACTATGGTTCCATGCTCCTTAGCCTCTTTCACTTCAAGGTGAATGCTTGCCTTGCCCTTCTTGTTTTGGATATGACACTTAGTGTCTAAAGTCTATCCAATGGCATTACCACCAAGGAACCCCTCCCCTTGGTCTTCCCATAGAACCTTTGGCTACTAGGACCCACACAAGTCCGCTAGCACCATCTTCTCATTACTTCTTACACTGAGCTTTCTAGGACAGTCTCATGTCCAAATGCATCCTCAGGATTCCTTCATAGTCCTTTTCTTCTTGCAATGATCTGGGTTTCCAACCAAGAAACAATAGTGTATCAGTTTGGTTGTTATGAGACTTTTTCATGAAATTTTCATTATCCAAAATAAGAAATGAATGAAAATTAAATACTTATCTGTATTGGGCAGTTCCCCTCTATTCCACAAGGTCCTTTCTTTGCTTTACAAGCCTTGGATCACCTGTGGATACAATAATGAATGTTTGGCCAGCACGCAGGCTGCTCCACAACATTATATGTCCAACCAATGCACCAACTATATTTACCAAGCATTTAACAAATGTTTGGCCAGCACGTAGGCTGCTCCACAACATTCGATGCTCAACCAGTGCACCGACTAGATTTACCAAGCATTTATGGTGCCAAACCAGTCCCATACTTGGTTTTCCCTCTCCATTTCCAAGCCAGTACATCTGTCTGGGTTAGAGGTCAATGGAAGGAAACTGCACCCTGACCATTTCTAGGTCAAGGCTCTACTACGGAGCCATAGGAATCTCAGGGTTTCCAGTTAGTCTCGACACCTCACCTTATTGCTGACCCAATAGATATTTTATGCCTTCACCAATATTACCACACCTTCACACACCACAACCCTTCACACACACATCAACCCTTCATCCACACAAGGATGAAACTCCTTCCCCTATGGAAACCAATGGTTCCCTCCAGGAACTCTATAGGTGACTTTATTGACTGTAGGTTAGCATGGCCCCACAGTACCCACTTACACTACACAAGGATGATACCCCTTTTATTTATTACACAACTCCTCAGGCATATCCATCCCTTCTAGTGTTCTTTAGTGTGAGCATAGAAAGGTTACAAATTCCCATACAATCCTCCTAAGTACCATTTCTTCACCTTTCCTCTTAATGTGCAGCACCAAATTGCATCTGTGTAAGTTGAAAACACAAGAAGGATAAGCAAGATCATCAGTATTGTTGCTCTAAAATTGTAACCATATTTCATACATTCACTATCAAGTATTGAAACACCAGGAATGCGCCCATTCCCTTAGGGTGTAGTCAATATTAACAACCCTATCATAACCGAGCACTAGAAAGGTGTGCACCCCTCTGTGATGTGAGCCATGTAGGCCCTAATCACACTTCAAGCAATCTGAAATGATAATGAAAATAATAAACATGTTCTGCATATTAACTCTAGTAACTAGACATTCATATTCTTAGCTAGGGCTAGAGAACACTTATCCATTATAGATGTATCTCCTCTTCCTTCGCGAGGAATGGGGCTCCCTTCTCTAACTTATCAGTCCCTCAATTTTCCACCCCCAATCCATTTCATGTTCCATAGACAACATATGCCCTATTGACATAATTTGACCATCTGACCGGCATTGTTTACCAACATGCAGTTCAGTTGAGATATTATCAAAATTTATAATGGTGTTTCACCCAAAACCCATTTCGAAAGCATGGGATCATTCCCATGGAGTTTGGCTTCTACAGACCATCACACATGGAATTTCTGCAAGGTGTCTTCCTGACACACTCCTCAAATATCCAAGAAGTCAAAAACATTTAACAATCAAATTCAAATCTGATTTCCCTAATCAGTCAATGGCGTTAATAATTAAATTCAAACATGAATTTACAATTCTGTCTCCTACATAAATTGATTTGTTTAACCATGAATCCATCCTCATATTGTTTGGCTCTTGTAATTGGTATCACTATGTCCATTATGGTCTTACACTTGCTACCATAAAATGAACATCCACCTACAACATGTCCTCTTGAAACAATTCTAGAGAAGCCAAACAACCATTAGTAATTATTAGCAAAATTTCAAACCTGAAATTTACAAATGTGTTCCATGCATAAGTTAAATTTCACAACCATGAGAACCTTCTCATAACTTTGGCTTCTACACATGGTAGATCCCGATCTTTACTATGGACTTATCCTCATTGCCATACTCAAGGCATTTCTACTTGAAATCTGAAACTTTCAATCAGCCAAACACATTGTGAGTATCTATGCAAATAATATTCTCATTGCTACAATAGTCACTGAAGTGATCTCAAAATTATAACACTCAATAATTCAAACACTTTCAGCTGTTAACATTTGAAATGCAGTGAAATATATATATCTATATATGCATCATTATCATAATAAAATTGCAAGACACAGTCACTTTATCCTTGCAATTTAAATAAAACTCCAATATTCATTACTTCACAGCCATATCATTTTATGCAACTCTGTCTTTTCAACAGAGCACTCTGGTAGACCATCAAACATGACTACCTTCTTCATGCAATCCTTCTCCTGCATTCATAGAATCCCATGAAATGATCCTAGAATTACCCCTAATTCAGCATTTCATCTATTACATATTTGCAATGAAACATACATAACACAACCATGCATTCAAACAATGCATCTCAACATGTGCACCCACACACATGCATGCACACCTACAATATTCACATAATCTTTTAATGTGCACTCACTCAGTGCCTTATTGCATGGATTCATGAATACCATAATGTCATGTCATGCATTCCACCATGATGTTTTGGAAAGTATGGCTATTGCCTCAACACATCACCCAACCATATCCCCAATCACTGGGTTAACTTATATGGGTTCCTTCCTTCTCCACCCGAACAACACATCAGGAGTTTACTCACTCCTTTGTTGTTGGAAAAGAGGTTTCATCCCAAATTAACACCAATAGGGGGTTCATGGGATACTTGTGTAACACTATAGCATTACCATTCCAACCACATTATGGCCTTAACCATGACTATCTCATATGGAATGCACTACCACAACAGGACCATAAGTCCTCACTTGCTTTGGTTGTTAAACTCACAACCAACTTACACAAATGGCATGATATACTTTCATATGAAAGCATTCACAATTCAAAATATCTAGATGATATAAGGATCCTTCCCTTACTACCACATACCTCACCGTACCCAATGCATTCAACATCACATACACACCAATTTATGATTATTAAATATGGCTCAAGAGATTCTTACCCAATCCCCTTTTTATATGCAATCATAAATCATTATCTGCATGGATTCCATTAACATCTTTGATGTTACCTGCTCAATTGGTCTCATGCAAGGATTTCACCATCCCACCACAAACCTCTTGATCATAGATATGTTGCCCCAACCTTTCTTCATAAGGTTGTTGGTCATATGCAACAACATCATCCACATCTTTAGGCATGCTTTGGTTGTCTTTGGTCCTACAACCAATGAAAAAACCACTAATTATTAACAACCACAATAATTATCTTAAGTGGCTTATTGCATGTGTAAAATTTCACTAGCTTCACCAACATGCAATATCATATGCATGCAAAAACATCTGCCCATGCACTATGCAATACCTAGTAGCATGGTCACTAGTGCATATGTATTTCATCTATCTAATCTCTTGCATTTTTGGCATTACTATGCCAAATTTTATATACATAAAACTTGAAAATATAATCATATAAGCAAGAGAAGAGTTAATGAATTCTCCCTTTCCAATCCCTCATCATAACATGGAATTCCTCTTTCACATCATAGCTGATCCAATTTCATGGCCTCTTAACAAGCACACAAGGAATCATTAGCTATGATTTTCTCACCAAGCATCAATTCAATGCATATAATCATGTATAACATTCCTACTTGCTATTTTCCAAGCATACAAATTTTATGCTATAAACAAAAATAGTTTAAGGTGAGAAATTTCCCTCTTTATCATCATTTCCTTACTACTCCAATTGCTTTGAACTTGACATTTCTTAACTTCCTTGCACTTATGAGCACTACAATTGATTCAATTCTAACTCCATAAGGAGTCTTTTCAAGGTCCCTTATATGACCTTGCACCTTATTCGACTATGATAATTCCTTTCCTTTCTCATGGAAACATTTGCCACAATTCTGAACTGCATAATTGATTCACACATGGAAATGCCTCATTACATTCTCAGAAATACAAAAAATAATTTCCATGCATTATGGAGACAATCCATACTGACAATTTCTGTCAGCCACTGAATTCTCTCATAATCAATGACAATCTCCGGGGCATGATGGGGTTCAATGGGGCTTGCCCATTTTTTTTTGTAAATATTTCAATTTAGTGCAATCTGGCGCATAAGTTCAATGCCATTTTTCAATTTTTGGCACCTCAAAATATACCTGGAAAAATGACCAATTTCCCTATTTTGGGGAACTTTTTAATTCTCCTCCGACCTGTTTTGGAAGACTTATCATTTTCTCTCTGATCGTTTTAGTGGACTTGGCCTTTTGTCTCTATTGGAGCACTTTTCACTTTGATGCCGACCTATTTCGACGGACTTATCAATTCTCCGTCGATCTGTTTCGGTGCACTTTGACTTGGTCACCAATTGGTGCAATTTCCATTTCTCGTCGATCTGCTTCGACGACCTTTCCGGTTTCTTGCAGACCCATTTCAGCGACTTATCCAATTTCTTACTGATCTCTTCATCGGAGAAGTTTTCACTTTTCTGCCGACTGTTTCAGCGCACTTCCACTTTGTTGCCGACCATTTTGGCGCAATTTCCAATTTCTCGCTAATTCGACGAACTTTTATTTTTGCATCAAAAACACCTTTTCGGCAACCTTTCAACTTTCTTGCTGAAACGTATCGGAAACTCTCCCAATTTCTCACCGATAGTTTTAGTGGACTTCCAATTCTGTGCCGAAACACTTAGGTAGAAAACTCAAAAACACATAGAGAAGTTAGAAAAGTTAGAATTTTTCTTGACAATCAGTACTGAGCCGGAAGCATGCTTACCTATGCAAGTTTCCTGATTTGGCACATATAGGCCCAATGTTGTAGCCTTCACTCTAATACCACTTTGTCATGTCCCCTCTTGTGGATCCAATTCAAGGAAGCGAACATGACACCAAATTCTAGGGTTTTTACATAATGCCAACCCCATTCATTAGATTCATACAAATAAGATGCATATGTGTGCAGATGAATAATCAAATAAACATGCACGGCATAATTTAACTATCCACACACATTTCACATTAATTTATCATAATCATAATTGTTTAAAAAAAAATAATGCAGAAGTAAAACCCATAAAGAATACTCATCTTGATGTAATGTTGTCCCAAGAAACTAGCTATGCAACTGCAACGTTCCACCCAACCATAGGCCAACTATGCTCATCAGTCTCTCAGCATAGTTTCCACCCTCGAGCTGGATATGATTTCTACAAGGAAAGGGAACACTTGAGCCCATGCACAACAAAATGCTCATCAGATCTAAGCTAAGCCATCCTATAGTTGGGTTTATCAAGCCAGATTTGAACCCTCTATTTTTTGGATGCTTGCACTCAAGATCAATCCAAAGCAATGGATACCCATAACCCATACCCCAACATACTCTTTCTACACACAAAAAACACAATCATTGGGAATGGATACACATTTTTAACAATGGGGTTTAGAAACAAGATGGTCATGAGTTTTTTCCCAAATCGTGGGCACACCAAAAACAGATTGTGAGAGGGAAAATCAACCACAGGGAAGAAAACGATTTCTCCCACATATATATGAGCATTCACTTGGCCAAAATAGCCTCTATGGACCCCAAATCGATTTTCCCTTCCTTCTGATAGTTTTGCAATATAAAAACGGCTTCCCAATTGTGGAAAATGAGGGAAAATCGGGGGAAAACGTGAAGGAAAATGCCCAAGAAGCTCTCACCGCGTGAGGGAGCAAATGCAATGGTGAATAATGGCTTGGGGAGAAAATTCGTGGCTCCTTTCTTTCCTATAAAGATAGACACGGTTTTTCAAATCGGATGGCTTGCCTATACCCAAATTTGGACATCCATACCTCTCCATTCCCCAAGGCATTAACTTTCTCGACCAACTCTTGGAAGAAATAAATGATTGGGTACAAAAGTGAACATGGGTAGTTGAAGGTTCATGGGTTCTCTCATTGACACTTGGATTCACTTGATTGGCTCCAAGGGTTTGAATATTTCCCTCCCAATTCCTTGTAAAGATCATGCCCCCATACTCTTGTTGCATTGAATTGCATAACCAGTTGTGGGTATTTTATTAAAATGCATATTTACATGATATTTGCAATTCCATTTTGCCTAGCTAGCACACAAATCATATGCATCACTAAATCGATGGTGGGGCCTTGGCCTTGAGCTCCTCACCGCGATTTTAAAACAATATTACATCATTTACATTTTAATGCAATGGGGTCAAAATCGGGATATTACAAATGATAAGGAATTTGAGCACCAGTAGGACCATAGATCGATTGATCATAAGGTCCTCCCATAGAGGGTTGGCCATATGGTGGGTCTTCCTCCCCCATGAGGGGGTCCTATCGAATGAGGGGTTTTTTTTGTATGGTGGAGGTGGAGGTGGGACAGGTGGTGGAGGTGTAGGTGGGATAAGTGGTGGGGGAGGGGGTGGGTCGTTGGCTGGGAGTCTAGTCGATGGAAAACCATGATGTCCCCATGGGGTGTTTGTGTTTCTGGGGTAAGGTACTCCGAGATAAAGGTTTTATGGAGTAGTTTGATAGAGTTTACCATTGCTATATTATGATTACCCGGATATGTATAACCCCGTGGGGTTTGGGCCCACATAGATGATCCTCCCGTGTGATGTTCCCACTAGGGTTGTCCCATGGATGAGAGTGAACTCCCAGTCATATTATAAGTCATAAACGAAGGTGGTCCTCGACTTATATTTTTTCCACTAACTAAAGGTTGCCCCCTAGTTATATTTTGTGCACTAACTAAGGGTTTCTCCCTAGTTAAATTTTGTCCACCAACCGAGGTTTTCCCTGTGATTATGTTTTGGCTAGTTACCATAGGTTTCCCTAAGGTCATATTTTGACCACTAGTTAGGGGGTGACTTTCGACCATACTTTATTGCGAATGTTTTGTTCCAGTCATGAAATTTACAGTGGTTGAAGGTTTACCCCCCTATCATTGGGGTCAAAATAGGTCTAGAACCAACCAAATGTGAAACAGGTGGAAAGATGGTTGAAATTGTTCGTAGGAGGTCATATTATGCATAGGCATTCCTGGTGAAGGAGGAATAAAAGGATGCATAGGGGAATGGTGTTTGTAATTCACTATTTCCGGAGTGGATTGGGGAGGGAAAATCCAGTGCCTTACCTACTCTCCAAGTGCCCATAAGCAAGGAACAGTTTCATGAAGTGGTCCAAAAAAATCTACGTTCGAGACAAGTTTGGTAGGGCACAAAGGTGGTGTTGTCTCGACAATTGGTGGTGAGACAAAATCAGAAATAACATGCCCTAAAGAGGTTCCCCAAAATGAAGAGGTTGGACCAAAAGAAATTTTTATCGGGTCATCTAGAGGTCAAGTGAATATCCAATCGAAAACACCAGGTTGACCTTCAAGTGAGTGATGGAAATATGTGTCACGTGAAGGAGGCTTTTCCACCACCAAAGGTCCCATAGGGCTGGTGATGCGAGGATTTATAGGAGGATAATAATCCCCTCCTAATTCAGTCACTGGAATTCGTTCTTCATGCAAACCAGTTGAGGTGGGTTGGTTCATATCTTCCCTTATGTTTCCTTATTCAATGAGAGGATATTCAGGTGTCAAGTTTTGTATTCTACGGGATCTGCTTAAGGGTTTTTAAGCCAGAATGGTTGATGAAAGTCTTCTCCTAAGAGTCTTCCAAAGAAAAACACACTTCAAGTCCTACTCAAGCTAAAGCCACAAGAAAACTTATATGATAGGTGGGATTAAGAGTTGCATCCTCACAAGAGTGTCAAGGTGTTACAACTCGTGATATACTACAGGGTCCAACAGTAATATTCAGCCCAATCTTTCAAAGCACTAACTAGGGAGGATTAGGACTGTACCCCTGACCGTATTACCCGACTACCTGGTAGTACGTGCGTAGTATCTCCCCGAGTGTTGTTCTTGGTGTATTGCAACAAAAAGACGGCCAATGGTTGACTCATATGGTTTCAGGATCCTAGTGGAGTCTCCCAATATACACAAGGTACATGGGAGATCCAATCTGTAATAGTGTTGTCTAATGCACAACCATTCGATAGGAGCCTTCCTATATACTGTCGAGTACATGAAATACCTTTCTATATACCTATAGGTACGTGAAAGGTCATTCGATATACTAACTAGTACATGGAAGAACCGCAAGCCCTCGGGATGCAGTGCAGGTGGATAACGACAACTGCTACATTTAAAGAAACCGAAACATGTCTCTAACCTATCACATGAGTTTCTAAATATTTTAACTTAGACTACCGCTTGGTTTTATTTTGTATGGTTAGGTGGATGCATGAAGTGTACGCTCGAACCAATATGCACAAGTAAGCTGAATGAGATGCAAGCCTTTTGTTTTTTGATGAAAACTATCTAAGGAAAAGAGAGCTCTTTCTTTTTTCGAAACAACCAAAATTTACCCCACAATATAATGCTATCTTTTCACTATTCATCTTAAGCAAAGCCGAAATACATATGCAAGCAGAACTCTTTCAATCAATCCAACAAACCAAAAATAATACACCAAACCAAAAGATTTTTCTTTTTTCTTTTTCAAAGAAGCTAGATCTACAAGCCAAAATGAAAAAATGAACTTATTTTGATTGCAATATCTCTGATTTTTAAACCAAGGAACAAAAGAGGTAAAAATAAATCCAAGAAGTATAAGAGCATTCACTACTTGTTCCAATAGCTTTGAAAAGGCCTAATTTCCACTTAATCCTTTTTGGGGAAATAAAGATGAACTCTCTTTAAAACCAAGAAGAAATAAGCATGCACAACTTTCAGCTCTTTCAAATTTTTTCAAACAAATATCAGAAGTACAAATTTTCTTTTCAACAATCTCAAGTAATGCACTCAAGATGAAGAGAGTAAATTTTTTTATTTTCCCTACTAATGCATTCAACAATTGTAAGAATAATGTGACTTCCTTTATCTTGATTCAAAATATGAGAGATTATTCACTACTACAATATTTAAATAAATAAATTCTTAAGAAATCAATCACCCAAAAAGTGTCACAACTCAAAATTCACACCAAATGCACCAAAATGACAACAAGATGAGCTTTTCAAAGACATAGAATTCAGAGCAAAACAGATCAGGGATTCTCAAAGAGTCACAATACTAGTTGCACTTGCGAGTGATTGGAACTACCCAAGGCTAAGGAAGAAACAACTTGACTACCTAGGAATCACTAAGAAGTCAAATCGAGCTCTAAATATCAAAGTAAATCGAAGAAAGAAGTAATCCAAATCTGAGAAAGACTATGCCTGAGACAAGCAAAACATAGATCTCATAAAACTAATCAAATCAAATTTTTGTGGTAAATTCAACCCTAAATGCCAAGCTTTATAGGGTGACGCAGGTTGCAGGTATGCACCATGGCATCAAAGCCTCAACGACGCGGTTTGTAGACAAGAAGAGAGCATCCGTGATGCTTTCGGAACACTGGCAAAGTGAGTTAGTGACGCGATCTTCCTTAAGCAAAGGTGCGCCAAAATTACAGTGATGCTGGTATGATGCTACCTAGGTGTGTCAGTTGAGATCCAAGATTGAAAAAACCAAAAATACCAAACCAAAAAGAGGTAATTGGCCAAGTTAAAGATCCTTAATAGAGATTGTATCACCCAGTGACTCTCAGAAGGATAGATCCAAAATAAAGAGGCAAATTGAAGGATTTAGGAGGATAAACAAAAAACAATGCAAATCACAACTTAAACAAACCAAATACTATGGAAATCCCCAGTATGGTCACCAATTTTGTTTGCGGATAAATCCGTCGGTGCAGACACCAAACGGTCTCCCTAGTCTAAATGGTTTAGATATAGAACAAAACACTACAGAACATGCAAACTTTCATAGATTGATCAAATTACAAAAGATGCAGAGGGATTGCTTACTTTGCAACCGTAGTAATTTCTCCTTGCTTGATGTAGCCCTTGATCTTCAGCTGTGAAACAAGATACAATAAACAAGTGGAAACACACAAACGATAATAATATGCAATATTGATTAATCTAAACTAGTAGTCAAGGAAACTAATTCTAACAAAACTTTATGGAAAGAGTATATATTACTGTATAAATGGAAATAAACGAATAGAAAATTACAACCAAGCCTTGATGTTTCAATTTCTTCCAAATGATATTTACCTCAAAGATCCAATATTTCCTCCAATGGATGAAAGGGTTTCAACTCTAGCAGAATTTCACCGGCATTTTTATGCTCTAATCCTTCCTCCCCTTACTATGAAGAGGAGGCTTGAATATATAGGCCAAAGATGATATAAGGGGATGAGGATTTGATGGAGAAGGCTAAGGGATCATCCCAATAAGTTAGGGGATCGAAGGCCACCTTCACTGATTTGTTGGGATAGGCCTCCACGAAGGGATTTGTTCTAAAAGGCACCCAAAGCTTCTCTTTTCTCCTCTAACTGACAGTGACACACCTTGCTACCTAGAAACCCACGTCAGGAATGGGGTGACGCATGTTGAATGAAGGGAAGAAGGGTCAGCGACGCACTTTTCCAATGGGTAGAGGGCATCACCATAGGTCTGACGCTACTTGTGAATGTGCAGAGTGCGTCGGTGTCACAATATGAGGAAAAAGGCATGGAAATCCTTCTTTTCAGACAATTTTACAGCAATGCTTAGGAATTAGAACAAACTAAGGGTACACATATCATGATGAGTTCGATTTTTTGATTTTGGTAGCTCAAGGGGGGGGTGTGTCAATGCCCTCCCCCTTTTGCGATGCGAGTTCAATTTTTTTTTTGGCTATTTTCAGCGTATTTTTGGGTTCTTTCTAAAAATATGTAATTTAATCTTGGTTAAGGGATTGGAGCCTATTTTCTAATCTGGGTTAATGGATTAGGGTTTTGGATGCTCAGGAATACATATATTGTATTGTGAGTGGTTAATGATCAATAAGAGAAAATAAAAGGTGCGGCTCTAAGTTTGGTTGGTTTTACCGATTAAAGGTTTCCAAGGTAAATATCTGTGTATTATGTGTGAATGTTGTGGTGATAAACTCTATTTTGATTAAAAGAATCTATATGCTTTGCTTCTCTACAACGGGTTGAAAACTTACATGTGTTATCAGAGCTCAATTATTGGCTTCGGGGGGACATGTTTGTTGCTAAGGTTTTAACGCGGTTGATAGATATTGGGTCTGTGATAAAACTAGGTTAGGTGGGAGCTTTACAGCGTTGATTTTTGCATTGAAAGAGAATGGCGAGAAGTTCGAGAATATAGATCGAGAAATTTAACGGCTAGAACTTTGAGCTATGGAAGCTCAAAATGGAGGATCTTCTTGTAGATCGGGAACATTGGATTGCTGTGGATTCATGTACACAACCCACTGGAACATCAAAAGAAGATTGGGAGAAATTAGATAGAAGGGTGAGGAGTACAATCCAACAGTGCTTATTAGAATCTGTGTTGTTGAACATATCTGGAGAAGATAGTGCAATAAATCTTTGGATGAAGTAGGGAGTTTGTATCAATCAAAATCCCTGGTAAACAAGTTGTTTCTGCAAAAGAAACCGTATCACCTCAGAATGGATGAAAATGACACAGTGTCATAGCATCTAAATGTCTATAATACTCTAGTTAGTCAAATAACCTCTGTTGGCATTAAAATGGCTGAAGAAAATAAATGTATTACATTATTGTGTACTATGTCAGATTCTTGGGATAACCTAATTGTGGGAATAGGTAGTGCTAGTGAAGCAACCTTAAAATTTGATGAAATAGTATCATCCCTATTGTCAGAAGAGATGAAGCGGAAAGCCATGGATAATCATAACATGGATGACTTATCTGTGAGAGGTTGTCCCCAGGAGAGAAATAAAAATAAGGGATCTGGGGGTAGATCTAAATCTCCAAGAAAATTTATAAGGAAGTGTTGGAAATGTGGTAAAGTTGGGCACTATAAAAAGGATTGCAGATCTAAGAATGTTGAGAAAGAAAAGGGATATGAGGATATCCCTTCCACAGAGGCAAAGACCACCTCAAAAGAAGGATGGGATGTATACCTAGCTTCCATAGGAAATCGTTCAGATCATGATATATGGATGATTAAATCAGGTGTGTTGTGGCATATGACCCCTCATAGGGAGTGGTTTTGTGAATATGAAAGGTACGATGGAGGAAATGTGTTATTGGGAGATGATTCACCAGCCAATATATTTGGACGTGGAAGAGTTAAGTTGAAATTTGAGGATGGAAGGATTAGAACTCTCCCTAGAGTACTGCACATTCCAAATCCAACAAGAAAGTTGATATATGTTGGAAAGATGGATCTTGTAGGTGCACAAACTATGTGTAGAACTGGAAAATGAAAAATTGTTCGAGGATCAATGGTTTTAATGATGGGAGTTCGGAGGGGAACTTTGTATATACTATTGGGAAGCACCATCATCGATGAATATAACAGTTCTGTTGTGTCTGAGGGAGGAGATAAATAAGACAGAACCTTGAATGCATCAGGAGGAAAGACAATGCTTTGGCATCAAAGATTGGGGCATATCGATGAAAAGGGACTTCGAGCATTATAAAGTAAAGGTATGGTTGAAGGTATGTATGATTTCACTCTAGATTTTGACTTCTGTGAACATTTCATATATGGAAAACATAATCGAGTAAGATTTGCATCTGGCGCTACAAGAGCAAAGGGAATTTTATAGTTAATACACAATGATGTGTTTGAACCTTTTCCTGTTCCATCATTAGGTAGATCGGTGTATTATGTTTCATTTATAGATGAGTTATCAAGGAACACATGGATTTATTTTATTTGAAGTATTTGATAAGTTTAAAGAATTTAAGACTCTTGTAGAGAATCAGACAGAAAATAAAATAAAGGTGTTGAGGACAGATAATGGTGGGGATTTCTATGGGAATGAATTCGAGGAATTATGTAAGAAGTGCGGTATAGCAAGGAAAAAAAATAATCCATACACACCTCAACAAAATGTAGTTGTAGAAATTATGAATAGGACGCTGATGGAAAAGGTAAGGAGCATGCTCGGTAGTGCGGAGATAGGACAAGAATTATGGGCAGAGGCATACGATACTGCATGTTACTTGGTAAATCGATCACCCACATTAGCATTGGTTGACAAAAATATGCATGAAGTATGGACTAGAAAGAAACCCTCTATTAAACACATGAAATTTTTTTATTGTGATGCTTATGTACATGTGCCAAAGGAGAAAATGAGTAACTTGGATAATAAATCTGAAAAATGTATCTTTATCGGTTATAAAGATGGTCTGAAAGGTTATAATATTTGGAATCCTGTAACTAAGAAGACTGTTTATAGTCGAGGTGTTGTCTTTAGGGAGATCAAAAAAGTTATCAGATAGGAAGTGACTCCAATGGAAAAGGAACAAGAAAAAATAAAGGTTGAGTTAGAAGATGAAGGATCAGACTCAATACAAGAAGCTAAATCAAAAGAAGAAGAACCTTATACCCCAGTTTTGAGGAGATCATGTCGTGAAACAAGGAAACCAAAAAGATATTCCCCTCCTGATTTTCGGTCTAATTTTTGCTTTATCTATTACTGATGATGACCCTAGAAATGTGAAGGAAGCTATTGATTCAGAAGATATCGATTTCTGGAAGAAGGCCATGGTTGAAGAAATGGATGCCTTGGACAAAAATGAATCTCGGGATCTAGTTCAATTACCACTTGGAAGAGAAGCCGTTGGAAACAAATGGTTGTTTAAAAATAATTTGAATGCAGAAGGTAAAGTGGAGAAGTATAAAGCTCGCTTGTTAGCAAAGGGATATTCTCAAGTAGAGAGAATTGATTTTGGTGAAATATTTTCTCATGTTGCAAAATTAACTTCTATTAGATTCCTTCTTGCTATTATTGCTTCTTTTGATCTTGAACTAGAGAAGATGGATGTGAATACAATGTTCCTACATGGGGACCTGCAAGAAGAAATCTACATGAAGCAATCTGAAGGATTTACAATAAAGGGTAAGAAGGAGCTTGTTTTCAAGCTGAAGAAGTGCCTTTACGGTCTAAAATGGTCTCCAAGGATGTGGTACCCGAAGTTTGACACATACATATTCAGACTGGGATTTGTGAGAAGCAAAGCTAATCACTATGTCTACTGCAAGCAGGTTGAAGAACATTTTGTTTATGTAGTGTTATATGTGGATGACATGTTGTTGGTTGGAAACAACATGAAGGTTATCAAGGAGGTAAAAATGCATTTATCCTCCAAGTTCGAAATGAAGGATCTCGGTGCTGCTAATTTCGTCTTGGGGATGGAGATCAAGAGAAATCATGTAGAAAGGAAACTCTTGTTGAACCAGAGAAAATATGTGGAAACAACACTACACAGATTTAATATGCAGGAATGTAAACCAGTAAAAGTTCCTATTCCTATAAGTGTGATATTATCTATAGAATAGTGTCTCGAGACTGAAGAAAAAAAATAAGACATTTCCCATGTTCCTTATGCTAGTGCAGTTGGAAGTTTGATCTATGCCATGGTATGCACTAGACCAAACATTTCCCATATAGTGGGAGTTTTGAGCAGGTATATGTCAAAATCAGGGAAGGAGAACTGGACAACTGTGAAGAGGGTGTTAAGGTATTTGCGTGGAACAACAGATAGTGCAATTTGTTACGAAGGAAGAACTGGATGGGATAGAGTGTTGAATGTACATGGCTTTGTTGATGCTGACTAGGATGGAGATATGGATCATAGAAGATCTAGAAGTGGGTATGCATTTAACCTATTTGGAGGTGCTATCAATTGGATGAGTAAGAGACAGGATGTAGTGGCACTATCAACTACAAAAGTTGAATACATGGAAGCCACTCATGCAAGTAAATAGGTTGTATGGTTGCAAAGATTGTGTTCGAAGATTGGGTTTGAACAACAAGCTATAATGTTAGACTATGACAGTTAGAGTGCAATCTTCCTTGCAAATAAGCCTGCTTATCACTGAAGAACGAAGCATATTGATGTGCAATTTCACTTTGTAAGAGACATGGTTGAAATCAAGAAGGTGTTACTGGAGAAAGTCAACACTTTGAAAAATGTTGCAAATTCATTGACAAAATATGTAAGCATTGAAAAGTTTTGTTGGTGTAAAGGAGTAATGGGCATTCATTCCCTGAATTGTCGATTCAATAAAATATTGTGCCCTGTATATGCAAAGAAAATAACAAGTCAGAGAATGTTGAGTATGTGTTATATTCTTTGTTGGGGGGGAGGGGGGGGTGCGGCTTTGACCACGCCTGACAATCCTCTCCATATAGTGCTTTGTCATATGCGTCCGGTGTTGTGCGTGGTTTTGGATCCGGGGGGGGCTATAGGCAGGCGTGCCGACACCCTCCCCCTTCCGCAAAGCGAGTTCAAAAAAAATTTGGGCTATTTTTGGGTTCTTTCTAAAGATATGTGATTTAATCCCGGTTAAGGGATTGGATTGTATTTTCTAATATGGGTTAACGGATTATGGTTTTGGATGCTGTAGAATACCTATATTGTATTGTGAGTGGTTAATGATCAATATGAGAAAATAAGAGGTGCAGCTCTAAGTTTTGTTGGTTTTCCTGGTTAAGGGTTTTCAAGGTCAATCTCCCTGTATTATGTGTGACTGATGTGGTGTAATATCTATTTTGCTTAAAATAATATGTATGCTTTGCTTCTCTACAACAAGTATAAAACTTACAAATATTAATATCATTATGCAACCTCTAGGCAAGGCACCTATGAGTTATTTCACAAATCTTTTCATTGGAAACTACATCCCATAATCCATCACTAGCCAATTTCAAGAATTCATATTCATTGCATATCTTAGTGAGTGTAACATATGGGTCAAATATAAGGTATGTATTAGATATGAGGTATGGCCTCGGGTAGTGGTCACCTGCAGGATGTAGCAATTTGTATCAATAACATTTCTCTAGTCATGGTCTTTCTTAAACCAATGAAGCAAAGTAAGTGTCTACAATGAAAGGAAAACATCAACTGAGTGATGGTGTGTTCGTATCTTAAATCACTTGTAGGTTTTATAAACAATCTTAAATCACTTGTAGGTTTACTAAACAATAGCTACAAGCAATGTTGAAATTCACTAAATTCAAATTTTTAATTTCCCTTCCATTTGTTTTGTTTTACATTGATAATAATTACATGCTATGCCAAAATTCACTGAATTCAAAATTCAGATTTCCCTTGGGTTCAATTTATGTAATGTATGACATGAAGAACATGATGATGATCACAGGGACATACCATGTTGGTGTTGGAATTACCATGGATTTTCCATCTTCTCTATCACCAATGTAAGAGTGGAGTCATCATACCTTATTCCATTGCCATGCCATGAGCAGTGCTTATGACACATCATCTTAAAGACAAATCTTGTCTTGTGCATAAGGCTCAAATTTATTTAACCTATTAGTTGATACTATTGCGTGGAAGCATTAGTCATGTTGCACTTTAGAAATGATGGTAATGGGAAGACAAGATCTGATTCATTTAAACATGTAATTCTAATTTCATACATAAAACATATCAATGAAAAGGGAAAGAGATTTAGTAACCTTGCCCTCAATTGGATAAACAACTTTTATGGAGTGGTCTTGTGGCATCTGGTTTGGTGGACATAAATTCTCTGCTATTAGCTAGTGACTAGAATATTTCATTGGGCACAAGAGATTCTTGGGGTGTAAATTCCCATCCAAAGTCAAATTCCTCTTGGTTCATTAATATTTTTGATGAACATTGTCTTACAGATATTGTTCCCAAGCCTTTGATGCCTACTTGGTCAAATGGGAGAAAGGGAGATGATGCAGTGGAAATGGGATTGAATCGGTTCTTTCTACATGAAGACCTTATTGGGACTCTAAGATAGTGTTCTTCATGGGTGGAAACTGTCAATATTTATGACCATTATCCAGTTATTCTACGCATTAGAAAAGGGGATTTCCCGACTAGATATCCCTTTAAATATTGTAATATTTGGTCACTGGATGTTTCGTTTATCAGGATGGTTCGTCAACTTTGGGGTTCTCTTGAGAGAGTTCCTATCCCATCAGCTTTGCAAAGATTACCTGCATTCCTGAGATTACATAAGATTAGGGTGGCTCCTTGGATCCAGGAAAAAAAATCTATGTTGCATTCAGATTTATGTGACATTGAGTCTACTCTTAACGTGCTATTAACTTGGCCTTTTGAAGAAACGATGAGTAATCCAGTGAGGGATTTGATTAGAGAACTGGAGGAGAAAAAGGTTACCCTTATTTGCATGGAGGAAGATATGTGGCAGTTAAAAAATAGAGCACTTTGGCTATCAAGTGGGGACCAGAACACCAGTTTTTTCCATGCTTATGCTGATAATAGAAGGAAGACGAAGACAATCTGGGACATTAAAACTAAGGTGGGGAACATGATTTCAAATCCTTCAGGGATTGCGGAGGAGGATGTAGATTACTTTTCTAGTATTTTTAAATGCCCAAACACTTTCAATTTGGAAGCTCAGATGCAGATCATTCAGGTGATGCCCCGCATATTCATTGACAGTGACTGTAATGCTAGATTTTCTCCTATCACTATCTCATAAATTGGGGTCATTTTGAAAAGTATGGAAAAGGAGAAGAGTCTAGGGCCGGATGGTTGGTCTTGTGAGTTTTTTATCCAGTTCTTTGATATTTTGGGTCTTGAACTTTTTCGTTTTGTTGAAGAGGCTCGGATTACAGGAAAGATTCTTGGAGGGGTTAATGCTACCTTTATTGCTCTAATTCCGAAGATTTCAAACCCTTTGACATTTCAGGATTATCATCCTATCTCTTGTGCAACCTGATCTATAAAATTATCTCAAAAACTATTGCACAGAGAATCAAGGAGGGACTATCAAAGGGCATTTCTGTAGAACAGTTTGGCTTCCTAAATCATAGATTGATATTCGACACTATTGGGACAACACGGGAGGTGATTCATACTCCAAAGATGAAGAATATTGAATCCCCGGTATTGAAACTCGACTTGATAAAGGAATATGATTTTGTAGATTGGGCATTTCTCAGACTATTGTTATTAAATGCAGGTCTTGATTTCGATATTACTCACTGGATTATGGGTTGTTTAAAGTCTACAAACTTTTCTATGCTTATTAATGGATTCCCAACATCCTTCTTTAAGGCTACCGGAGGACTACGACAAGGTTGTCCATTGTCACCCTTGCTTTTCATTCTTTTCATTGAGGGTTTGAGTCGCCTTATTTATCAGGATAGCACTGAAGGGTTGATCAATGGCATCAAGGTCTCGCATAATCATTTTATATCACATATGTTATTTGGTGACGATGTCATCATATTTGGTATGGGGAGCGGGCATGAATGGATACATTATAAGTTTATTTTGGATACATTTTGTTTAGCAGCTGGGATGAAGATCAACTTTCCGAAGTCTTGCCTTTATTCTATTAATTTAGATGCGGATAAGTTATTACCTCTGCACGGGATCTTCCCTCTTGACTTGTTAGATCTGAACAAGGGATTGACTTATTTATGCTACTTCCTTAAACCTAACGCTTACTTGGTTTCTGATTGGATTTAGATTGTAAAAAGGTGGAAAACAAGGTGCTCTGCTAGATGCACCGGAAATTGTCTATGGGAGGATGTTTGGTTTTGCTAAATTATGTCTTGGCAAACATCCCGATGGTTCAGCCTTTCCCTTGTTCCAGTGTCTATTTTGCATATGATTTGAAAATTATTTTATAATTTCTTTGGAAGGGAACTCATATTTACAAGGGATTCCACTTAGTCTTTTGGGAATGTATCTCCACTCAAAAGACCTCTAGGGTTTGGGGTATCTACAACTTGTTTTGGGTCTACAGAGCATTGCATATAAAAAGCCTTTGGTGTGGTCTTACTGATGAGGGGTTATGGGGGGAGATTATCCAGGACAAATACATATATCCTGATATGGTGATTGGATGGATCCGAGCTGGATAGAAGAAAAAAAGTAATTGCTCTGTGGTTTGGTCCAGTTTAGTGGATGTGTTTCCGATCATACAACGCTGGTTGTCCTTGATGGTGGGAAATGGCTATTAGGTTACAGTGGGGCTCGATAGGATACTTGGGAATAATCTTTCTTGTGTTCTTTCTGAGGAGACCCTTCAGGTTATAAATGGAATGGGGATTCATTTCTTAAATCAGGTTAAAAAGAACTATGGTAAAAATATGTTGGTGACTTATTGGCTTTCGGCCTCGGACTTACATCTTATAGGTCTTTCGGCCACTGAATGGGATCTTTTTATATCTGGGTTGAATCATGCAGGGATTTTTTTTTTCAGATGGGATGAATTCTCTTATTTGGGATTTTGGTGGTGGGGATGGTTTAGTTACTACAGAATCTACATATCTGGCTATTGCTGAGGATACTAGGCTCCCATTATCTAAATGGTGGTCCACTACTCTTTGGCAGTGGTATACAGCTGGAAAAATTAAACTTTTCCTGTGGTTGGCCTTTAATAATAGGATTATTACTGGTGACAGATTCAGATTGCATGGAGGTATTGAGCAGTCTCTTTGCTTTTTATGCTTCAAAGCTGAGGAAGCATGTGATCACTTTTTCACAAAATGTATAGTTACATTGCAACTTTGGGATGAGATTGCCCATTATTTCAGATTATCTAGCAATTGGTCGGGGGACACTTTGGTTCTCTGTTTAAAATAATGGCACAACAAACATCAGTATCAGATTATTTTCCCTCTGTGTTTTATTTGGGGTATTTGGCGTTTGAGGAATTCTGTTTTATTTGATGATAAAACTTACTCTTTCAACAGATCCGTTCAGTTTGTCAAATTTTTTTATGAAGGAAGCTCAATTGAAATCACCTCTTATGTTGAGAACTAGTTTGGTATATCCTATTATGTGTTATGATAATCCAGTTGGTATGTTTGATGGTGCAACGCAACTGGAGTATTGTGGTGCGGGTTGCTTCTTGATTCTAGACTAGGATTACCATGTGGAATTTTTTGGGGGTTGTGGTGCTGGAAATAACTCTAGATCTGTGCTGCTTTCCTTATGGGGTATATTAACTTTGTCTAGATCTTTTGGGATTAATCGAGTGGATATTATTGGAGACTCAATTGCTATAATCAATTGGGCTACTGACATGCATGCTACAAATACGAGCCTTATCATTTTGGAAAAAAAAGATTTTGTCACTTCAAAATTCTTTTACAGATTTAAGATTTAGCCATGTTAGTAAGGTCTTCAACAAAAAGGCTGACACTTTATCCAAAAAGTGACTACTGTTGAGTGAAGGAAAGGCTTAGATTCGCCTTTTTCAGAAGAATCGGCTCGTAGATGAAAAGGAAACTACCTTATACTGATTCTTCATGCGCGCATTTTTATTTACTTTTTCATTGTATATATGGTTATATATTATAGTCTATAATTTCTAGTTAGTTTTAGTTTTTATAAGGTCAATTGTCTATCCAGAAATTGGATAACCAGGTCATAAACTGGGATATTTTTGAGAAATGACAATGTTTTGAAAGTGATGGTTTATTGTAATTTGGATAAAGAGATTTTTGTCTTATAAACGTTGCTCCACTTGGTTTCTTTGATTCATAAATAAATAAATAACTAGAGACTTTTTTTCTTTTGGAAAAATAAAAATAAAAAACGAAACATTTTGCTCGTAGTACAATTTCCACTCAGCATCATATATATGAAAGGAATTTCCATGTTCCTTCTTTGGGTCCAGGAATCCAAATCCGGTGGCCGATCAAAATGGATATTAAACATTTCACATTGGTAATCTCCACCCAATCTTCAAATTATGTAACGTGTGGGTCACGAGTTGAGAGAATTGTAGTAAAGTCCATGGCGATTCGGCGAACGCCGCTGATGAGTACGTTGCACATGCCTGGGCGGTCAATATTCAAAACTGACCTACAGAGCCGCCCCTCTTGGCTCCATGTGCTAAGTCTATGTAATGATAGTGGCGGTCCGTGGATTATGGATGCATGAAGGGAATTCCTACCACGGAGAAGGGCCTGCCGTTAATGAGTACGTTGCGCATGCCTTTTGGGTGGTCAATATTCAGAACTGGCCTACGCAGCCTCCCCTCTTGGCTCCATATGCTAAGTCTATGTAATGATAGTGGCGGATTATGGATGCATGAACGGAATTCCTACCACGGAGAAGGGCCCGCCGTTAATGAGTACGTTGCGCATGCCTTCTGGGTGGTCAATATTCAAAACTGGCCTACCCAGCCGCCCCTATCTGTAGGCCAGTTCTGAATATTGACTCCATCTGCGAAGTCTACAGAGCCGACCCTCTTGGCTCCATCTGCGAAGTCTACAAAGCCGCCCCTCTTGGCTCCATCTGCGAGGTCTACAAAGCCGCCCCTCTGGGTGGTCAATATTCAAAACTGGCCCGCCCCTATCTGTAGGCCAGTTTTGAATATTGACTCCATCTGCGAAGTCTACAGAGCCGCCCCTCTTGGCTCCATCTGCGATGTCTACAAAGACGCCCCTCTTGGCTCCATCTGCGAGGTCTACAAAGCCGCCCCTCTGGGTGGTCAATATTCAAAACTGGCCCGCCCCTATCTGTAGGCCAGTTTTGAATATTGCCTCCATCTGCGAAGTCTACAGAGCCGCCCCTCTTGGCTCCATCTGCGAAGTCTACAAAGCCGCCCCTCTTGGCTCCATCTGCGAGGTCTAAAAAGCCGCCCCTCTGGGTGGTCAATATTCAAAACTGGCCCGCCCCTATCTGTAGGCCAGTTTTGAATATTGACTCCATCTGCGAAGTCTACAGAGCCGCCCCTCTTGGCTCCATCTGCGAAGTCTACAAAGCCGCCCCTCTTGGCTCCATCTGCGAAGTGTATGTAATGATAGTGGCGGATAGGGAATTCTTACCACCGCCCCTCTTGGCTCCATCTGCGAAGTGTATGTAATGATAGTGGCGGATAGGGAATTCTTACCACGGAGAAGGGCCCGGCGGGATGACGGTGCACCATGCACAGCCGTCAACGTAATTATTCCTTTGAAAGCACTTAGCGACAACTTTGAGTGGCATTCCGTTCCTTTCGATGGCAGAATGACAGGAGATGTGAATCGTCATATTGAAACGCGCAAATGCTTCACCAATAATGGACCACAAGTCTATGTCGTTTCAACTTTCGGGCAAATGGACCGCAAGTTGTTTCCGACCAACATCAGAGATGCTACGCAGTGTTTTCTAAGGTAGATGCCTCGCCGACCAACATAGGAGATTTTGAGGACATTTGGGATTCCCCTTTTCTTTCAATCTAGACGGATTCAAATGAGTATTTTAAATGTTTTTATGTTTATTTTTTTTTTCTTAAATATTTTTGTCGAAATTTGTCGGAATTATTGGAATTGTAAATATATAGTGTTAAGATTGCACAATTCTAGTGCAACAGAGATATTTAAAGATATTGGATTCATTTCTGCAATACAAAAATAAATTTTGAATAATGAAAAATCAAGGATTAACTAAAGATTAAATTATTCAAAGTGGGACTCCTCATTTTTCCAAAAGGTTCCTTGTAATCTTTAAATGAATGGATAACTCTTTGGGGTTAATTATTCAAAGTCCATGATAGACTCTTATTTTTCCAAAAGGTTGCTTGTAATATTTAAATGAGTGGATAACCAAGGAATAATAGACACAATTTTTTTATGGTAATGATTGTTGAATTTGAGTTCCAGTGGTCTTAAAGCATTTTACATTTCTTCTTAAACTTTCCTCGACTTAGTACATCTAGAGTTTAGGAAAGCATTTGGGCCTCTCTCATTGATGTGTTTTGGAGAAAACGTTAAGTTTGTGAGAGCTTAGGCTCATTCACTTTACTTTTTGCAATCTCACATATTTTCTGTGTGTTTAGTGTCTACCTTTAACTAGATTTTATATTCCTTTAGCTCCGCAAGAAGGTAGTTAAGTTAGTGGACTTATTCCATGATACCTCTCTACATGCTTTTGGATGTTTGATGCTCACTTTAAATGAATTTCATACAAAATTGAGTCTATAAGTGGATTTCACATTAATGAGTTCAAACTTTGTAATTTCATGGTGTTCAAACTTTGTAATTTCATGGTGTTTGTCCTTTTGGAAGCTCATCTTCATGCCATGTTGCATTGTTTAGAGTAAACACATGCATTTCCATGTGTGAGACTAGTGCCATCTCAATTATGCATGCATTCACAATACGAATACACATGGTGCCTAAATGATGGCCATGTCATCATGCTGATGTCACCACCATGGAAAACATAGACACGCATGGACCAATAAAATGATCCCACAGACACACATGTACCATACCAATGCGTTGTGCTTCCAACGATGAAAACATTGTGCTAGAGGGAGTTTTTGTTTGAGTTTTCGTATGCAAACACACATGTTCACTAAATCCCATTATGCTCCACCAGTAACCATGTAAGCTACAAATTGGTTTCTATTGTGTTGCACGCTCTTCCTCATGCTCTTGGCATTATGTATGGTCTAAAACATTGGTTCTCTTCGGTTATAATGGTTTCCATAGCTCCAACATTGTGTAAACCTGCAAAACAAGAATACATGTATGAGAAAGCAAGCAAAGATGAAGAGAAAGCACACTATAAATGAATAATGAGAGAATGAGAGGTGAATGGCATAGTTTTCCCTCTTAAATTCCCAATGATTCATTTCTTACACTATTAGAATATGAATGCAAGATAAATGAGATAATTGGCTTAGGCTTGTGAAGGGTTGCTTCCAGTTAACTTGGAGGGAATTTGACCTCTCCAAGTGATCAATCTACTCATGGACGTGCAAGGAAACCAAGTAAGCAATGGGACTCTTCGAGAACTCTATAGTAAAAATTGAGCATGAGAGAGGTAAATCACTAGGGTTGCATGTTTCCTATGTCTAATGTGAGTGACTAGATTTTATAGGCCTTCCCAGACCTGAATTGAGAGCCTACAGAAGAAATCATTGGCATCAAGAGTCTATTGGCTTGTTAGGTGAGCGATGGACCTTTTCTAGGACTATTTTACTTTAAAAAATTACATTTTTACTAGTTTATTACCCAAGGAAAATCTCTCTAAACACAAGATGAAGAGGCATATTAGCCACATGGGGGGCCGTTGGCCTTCATAGCTAGTAATTTTCCCAAGAGAGACGGATTATTAGGTTGGGAGGCTAGCAAACCTCACAAGTGATTAATTTTCTCCTAATTACAATTTTTTACTCTTAGGTTCAAGAGAAATATTTACATTGAAGAACAAACCTAGATTACATTCCATGACTAATAAAACCCATTTCTATTGGTAATCCACTACAAATCCATGGCCACCCATAGATTCAGTGGCTCATTTGGATCTTTGAGGGTCACTAGTAGTGTTTTGGGATCATATGATGATATGCCATTCATACTCTGAAACAAACTTTGAAACTTTATCACATGTATCTCAATTCCATTATCAGACATCACCATTGAAATAGAGATCAAAAACCATTTTGGAGCATCCTTGGCAATTATTAAAAAAATAATTAATTTTCCTATTGGTGAGACTTGTTGGTTTCAAGGTATAATAAGGTTTAAATTATTATTATTATTACTTAACAATTGTTGATTTTTTATAACTGCATCAAGAGTTGCAAGGTGCTTACAACTCAGTATGGGGGAGATGTTGTCACATTTTGTCATTGCACCAAGAGTAATGAGGTGCTTACAACCCAGTATGGGAGATATGTTGTCACATTTGTCACGTTACGTAATATAAGTTCCCATGTCGGCTCATAAGTCATAACTTATAAAAAATAAAACTTAATTACAATTTGTATGTCGCCTCATAAAAAGAAAAGAAAACATGAGCATAGATCCATTTTAAACCGGATCTATTAAGTATGGAGAGAGATCCAATTTCTTGAGGTGTAATTTTTTTCTTAATATGTAAAAAATTTAAGATTAAAAAAAATCACACTTCAGGAAATTGGATCCCTCTTGGTGCTTAATATATCTAGGTTTAAGATGGATCAATGCTGGTATATAGAGCAGTTATGCTAATTGTATTAGTTATTTAAAAATTGTTGAATTTTCATATATAGAGCAACTATACCAATTGTCACAGAATACTTTACATGTGACCTATGAAGTCCCCAACAAAGAATGTTTGGGTTGTTATGATTTGAGTGACATGATAAATATGATTTTGATAACAACATGTCAAATTCAAAAAGGTTTTCTCATATTTTTTGCAACAAAATAGATGTGTCATTGTATTATGTTGGTCTATCATCCCTTGTGATTATGTAGCTATTATCTCAATGTCATATGTTGTCCATATTTTTTGGGTAGATGTTTTACCTTGTCATCTTTTGACCACCTTTCAGAAGGGACCTTGTGAGAAAGAAACCTCTTGAATCTTATATTACAAAAAAATTCAAATATGAAAATCTTCAAATTTGTTCACAAGGAGCCATTTTGTATCCATATTGGTTTCCAGGGTATATAAAAACAAGAGTTAAAAAGGAGAACATTAGTCTCCATTTAATGTGGATAATTTCTAAATCAAAATTATGTACAAGTAATGAAGCCATGAAAACTTGGCTCAAGCTAGATAGCATTATATATAATTATGAAAAGTGACCATTGACCATCCATCCATTTTTGGTGTTTTAGGTATGTGTCTTCTCTTTCCTGAAGTCCACCATCATCACAGTGATGTTCTCAAAGCTACCATGTTGAACAACCATCTTGGAAGTTCTACTACTACATGAATGCATGGATGCATTTCTTCCACCCCTCTCTCTCCATGATTTCAATTTAGATGATCATGATTGTTAACACTAATATTAATATCATATTTATGCAACCTCAAGGCAAGGCATCTATGAGTTATTTCACAAACCTTTTCATTGGAAACTACATCCCATAGTCCATCACTGGCCAATTTCAAGCATTCATCTTCATTGCATCTCTTAGTGAGTGTAACATATGGGTTAGTATGAGGTATGGCCTCAAGTAGTGGTCACATATAGGATGTAACATTTTGTATCAATAACATTTCTCTAGTCATAGTCTTTCGAAAACCAACGAAGCAAGCCAATTGCCTACAATGAAAGGAAAACATTAAGTGAGTGATAGTGTGTTCGCATTTTAAATCACTTGTAGGTTTTTTAAACAATAGCTACAAGGAATGCCGAAGTCCACTAAATTCAAATTTTTTATTTCCCTCCCATTTGTTTTGTTTTACACTGGCAGTAGTTACATGTTATGCCAAAATTCATTGAATTCAAAATTTGGATTTCCCTCGGGTTCAATTTATGTAAAGTATGACATGAACAATGTGATGATGATCACGCGAACATACCATGTTGGTGTTAGAACTAGAAAGCCATATTAATTAATTAATATGACTTATATACATTGTTCGACGTATATCAACCACTTTTAAATGTGTGCCCATGGTTGATATACATTGATTGACGTACATAAGCCATATTAATTCATTAATATGGCTTGATAGTTGACGGTCGGCTTGCTAGTTATGTTTGGTGAATGATTATTATTATGATAATAATTAAAAATAATATTATGGCCACACAATTAATAATATAACGCTTAACCATGTTTGGCTATGGTTGACCTTGGTTGACCATGCTTAACTTTGGTTGACCATGCTTAATTATGGTTGACCATGGTTGAACATCGTTGACTTTAGATGTTCATGGTTGACTATGGTTTAACATAGTTTCCCATGGTTGACTTTGGTTGACCATGGTCGACTTTCGTTAACCATGATTACTTATAGTCCACCATGGTTGACTTTGCTTAACCATGGTTGGTTTTGGTTGACTATGGTTGTTTATGGTTTACCATGGTTGACTATGGTTGACCATGGTTGACTATGGTTAACCATGGTTCACTTAGGTTGACCATGGCTAACCATGGGTGACTTTGGTTGACCATAGTTAACTTTGGTTTATTTTGGTTGACCATGGTTGACTTCGGTTTACCATGGGTTACTATGGTTGGTTATGGTTGGCTATGGTTGACCATGGTTGATCATTGTTGACTATACTTGACTATGGTTGACCATGGTTGACTTTGGTTGACAATGGTTAACCATTGGCGAACTATGGTTGAGAATGGTTGACTATGGTTGTCCATGGTTGGTTATGTTTGACCATGGTTGACTTTGGTTGAACATGGTTGACTTTTGTTAACCATGGTTGGCTTTGGTTTACTTTTGGGTGACTTTGGTTGACGTTTGGGTGACTTTGGTTGACTATGGTTGACTTTGGCTCACCAAAGATGACTTTGGTTGACTTTTGGTTTACCATGGTTGAATTTGGCTCACCATGCCTGACTTTGGTTGACCATGGTTACCATAGTTAACCATGGTTGACTTTGGTAGACCATGGGTGACTTCGATTAACTATGGATGACCAAAGTTGACTTTGGTGGACCATGGGTGACTTCGATTGACTATGGATGACCAAAGTTGACTTTGGATAACCATGCCTCACTTTGGTTGACTTTGGTTGACCATGGTTAACCATAGTTAACCAGGTGAACTTTGGTGGACCATGGGTGGCTTTGATTGACCATGGCTAACCAAAGTTGACTTTGGCTAACCAAAGTTGACATTGGTTGACCAAAGTTAACCATGGTTGAATTTAGAATACTTTGGTTGACTATGGTTGAGTTTTGGTAAACAATGGTTGACTTTTCATTAACAATAGTTGACATTGGTTGACCATCGTTGACTATGGTTGACTTTAGTTAACTTTGGTTGAATATGGTTGACCATGGTTGAATTTTGGTTTACTTTGGTTGACTATGGATGAGCATGGTTGACTATGGTTGAACATGTTTAACTATGGTTGACTTTGGCTTACCATTGTTGACTTTGGTTGACCATGGTGGACTTTGGTTGACTTTTGGCTAACCATGGTTGACTTTGGTTGATTATGGTTCATTATGGTTGACCATGGTTCACTTTGGTTGACTCTAGATGACTATGGTTAACATTAGTTGACAATGGTTGACCATGGTTGACTTTGGTTGAGTATGGTTGATTTTGGCTAACCAAAATTGACTTTGGTTGACTTTTGGTTGACCATAGTTGACTTTAGTTGATTATGATTGAATTTGGATGACCATGGCTAGTTTTGGTTGATTTTGGTTTACCATGGTTGGCTATGTTGGGCTATCATTGACCATGGTTGACTTTTGGTTGACTCCAGATGACTATGGTTGACCACAGTTAACTTTAATTGACTATGGTTGACTTTGGTTGACCATGGTTGACTTTGGTTGAGTATCGTTGATTTTGGCTGACCAAAATTGACTTTGGTTGACTTTTGGTTGACCATGGATGACTTTGCTTGATCATGGTTGAATTTGGATGACCATGGCTAGCTTTGGTTGACTTTGGTTTACCATGGTTGGCTATGGTCGGTTATCATTGGCCATGGTTGACTTTGGTTAAGCATGGTTGACTATGGTTATCCATGGTTGACTATGTTTGATTATGGTTGACCATGGTTGACTTTCATTAACCATGGTTGACTTTGGTTAATGATAGTTGACTTTTTATTTATCATGGTTGAATTTGGTTGACCTTTGGTTAATAATGGTTTGCCATGGTTGAGTTTTGTTGACAATGGTTGAATTTGCTTGAACATGGTTCGTTTTGGTTGACTTGTTTATGGTTTACCATGGTTAACTATGGTTGACTATGGTTGACCATGGTTGACTTCAGTTGACCATGGGTGACTTTGGTTGACATGGTTGACTTTGATTTACCATGGTTGACTTTAGTTGACCATGGGTTACTATGGTTGGCTATGGTTGACCATGGTTGACTATGCTTGATTATGGTTGACCATGGTTGACTTTGGTTGACCATGGACAACCATTGGTGGAATATGGTTGAGAATGGTTGACTATGGTTTCCCATGGTTGATAATGTTTGACCATGGTTGACCTTCATTAACCATGGTTGACTTTCGTTAATCATGGTTGAATTTGGTTGACTTTAGTTGACAATTGTTGACTTTAGTTGACCATGGTTGACTTTGGTTGACTTTCATTGATTATGGTTGACTTTAGATGACTATGGTTGACTTTAGTTGAGCATGGTTGACTATAGTTTACTTTAGTTTACCATGGCCAACGTTAGCTGATTTTGGTTGACCTTTAGTTGAGGATGGTTAACCATGGTTAACTATGGTTGACTTTGGCTTACCAAATTTGACTTTCATTGACTTTTGGTTGACCATGGATGAATTTGGTTGATGATGGTTGAATTTGGATGACTTTGGTTGATCATGGTTGAATTTGGTGACTTCAATCCATAGTTGAATTCAAACCAAAGTTGACTTTAAAGGAAGGTTAAATTTGAACCATGGTTGACTTCAATCCATAGGTAATAATAATTTATGGTTGACTTCATCCATTGTTGACTTCAATCCAAAAGCAATAATAATTTATGGTTGACTTCAATCAAAGTTTGAATTCAAGGTTGACTTCAAGCAAAGGTTGACTTGAAACCATGGTCATCTTCAATCCAACGTTGAATTCAATCAAAGGTAGACTTGAATCAATGATTGAATTCAATCCAAAGTTGACTTCAATCCAAGGTTGACTTCAATCCATATTTGACTTCAATACAAGGTTGACTTCAATGTTGACTACAATCAAAGGTTGACTTCAATCCAAGGTTGGCTTCAAACCATTGTTGAATCCAACTCAAGGTTTCCTCCAAGCTTGGCTTCAATCAATAGTTGAATTCAATACAAGGATGACTTTAAGGTTGACTACAATCGAACATTGACTTCAATCCAAGGTTAACTTCAATCCATAGTTTTTTTTAAGCAAGATTGACTTCAGTCCAAGGGTGACTTTAATCCAAGTTTTGACTTTAATGCATGGTTGACTTCAATGCATATTTGAATTTTAAGCAAGGTTGACTTTAATCCATGGTTGACTTCAATTCATAGTTGACTTTAATCGATGGTTAACTTTAATCCAAGGTTGAATTCGATCCATGGTTGAATTTAATCGGAGGTGGACTTGAAACAATGGTTGACTTCAATCTGTAACTAGACATTAAAAAGTGGTTGACTGAATTCAAACCATGGTTGACTTCAATCCATAGTCAACTTTTAAGCAAGGTTGACTTTTAAGAAAGGTTGATGTTCAAGAATGGTTAACATTGACCATGGTTGACTTTGAACCATGGATGACTTCAATCAATAGTTGAATTGAAACCATGATTGACTTTAAAGTAAGGTTGATTTTGAATCTTTGTTGACTTCAATTGATAGATAATAATAGTACATGGTTGAGTTTAATCCATTGTTGACTTCAATTAAGGTTGACTTCAATCCAAGGTTGTCTTCAATCCATGGTTGAATTCAATCCAAGGTCAACTTCAATCCAAGTTTGACTTCAATCCATGGCTGACTTCAATCCAAAGTTGACTTAAAGGATGACTGCAATCCAAGGTTGACTTCAATACAAGGTTTCCATCAAGGTTGACCATTGGATTCAATGTAAGGTTGACTCTTTCCAAGGTTGACTTACAACCAAGGTTGACTTCAATCCAAGTTTGACTTCAATCGAAGGTGGACTTCAATCTAAGTTTGAATTCAATCCAAGTTTGACTTCAATCAAAGGTGGACTTCAATCTAAGGCTGAATTCAATCCAAGGTTTGAATTAAATCCATTAATAATATTAAATATAATGACTTCAATCCATGGTTGAATTCAATCAATGGTTGACTTCAATCCAAGGATGACTTTGGACCATAGTCAAATTCAATCCAAAACCACATTTTTAAAAGTGGTTGATTGGCTTTCAACCATGGCAAGCTTCAACACATATTTGAGTTTTAAGCAAGGTTGACTTCAATACAAGGGTGACTTCAATCCAATGTTGACTTGAATCCATAGTTGACTTCAATCCATGGCAGAATTTAAGGGCCATAGTTGACTTTTATGCAAGGTTGAATTCAATCCAAGTTTTACTTCAATCCATAGTTAAATTTCAAGCACTATTGACTTCAGTTCAAGGTTGAATTCAATCCATGGTTAGCTTCAATCTGTAGACGACTTCAATCCATAGTCGATTTCAATCCATAGTCAAATTCAATCCATAGTTGACTTTTGAGTAAGGTTGAATTTAATCCAATGTTGAGTTCAAACCATGGTTAACTTCAATCCATAGTTGACTTCAATGCATAGCTAACTTTTAAGAAAGGTTGTCTTAAATCCAAGGTTGACTTCAATCCATATTATGGATTAAATTCAATACATAGTATGCTTTCAAGCAATCTATTTCAACCCAAGGTTGACTTCAATCCATGGTTGACTTCCATCCAAGGTTGATTTTGATACAAGGTTGAATTTGATCTATGGTTGACTTGAATCCACATTTGACTTCGATCCAAGGTCTTCCATCCACATTGACTTCAAACCACATTTTGACTTCTATCCAAGGTTGACTTCAATCCATATTTAACTTCAATCTATAGTTGATTTTTAATCAAGGTTGACTTCAATCCAAGTTTGATTTCAGTCCAAGCTTGACTTCAATCCACAGTTGACTTGTAAGCATTATTGACTTCAATCATGGTTGACTCGAATCCAAGGTGGACATGTTAAACCATAGTCGATCATGTGTTACCATGGTTTACTACGGTAAATCATGGTTGAATATATGCTAATTTCATTTTATAGCAATGATAATTTTCTTTTTTTCTATGACAATTGTTATGTCATTTTTATATTGTGATTTTTTTCTATTACACTTATTATGTCATTTGTATATTGTCAAATAAAATTAAAAAAAATGAATAGAAAATGTTATTTATATAAAATTATTGATTTTATTTTATTTTATAAATAAAAGTAAGTATTAAGATAATTACAATGTCATTTTGATTTGGTTCATTAGTACTATATATAGCAATGACAATTTTTTTCTTTCTATTACACTTACTATGTCACTTTTATAGTATAAAATAAAATTAAAAAATGAATTAAAATTGTTATTTATATGAAATTGTTTGTTTTAATTTATTTAATAATTAAAAGTAAATATTGAAATATAGTATTTTTTTTTTAAATCTACATTTTCAAAATGGTCAACATAATTTTAAAAATTAAAATTTCATATTAATGTTAAAAATGAATATGAAATTTTAAAGTGTGTTTTTAATTTTTTAAATTTCCATAAAATAGTATTAATGCTTAATATTTTAAATACTAATTATGCATCAATCATTATTTCAATATAGTAATTGACATATTTTAATTGGGTTGAATATAGTATTGTAATTTATTTATTTTTTTTTTAATTTTTTTTTACAAGTTAAGGGGCTTAACTCAAGTTCACAACTTACAACACTTAACCACTTAAGTTAGCCCACCTAACTGTTACAATAAATTTATTATTTTTAGAATTATATAATTATTAAAATAAATAATTTATTTATTGTCCACTACTTTAATTATCTTTTAAAGTTTTACTCTTAAAAATATTGAATGAAGTTTACATTCATTTTTTTTATAACAAAAACGGTTAAAAGCTTTTATATATAAAAAAAGAAGGATAAAGATTACATAGTTCTGAAGACAGACTGATCCCAAGAGAGGACTACATCCATGACTCCTTGTTCATCTATAGCTAGTCTTAACTTATCCTGATACTTTCCTATTCTATGGAGAGTGAATCTTCTAAAAAACTGCCCAAGAAGGAACTAGGCTACATTTACTACTAGCAAGACCAAAATTTTGGTGTCCTACTTCTTACATACATCTCAAAACATTCCAGAGATTAACGATATGAATTTTGTTGACTTCTTGTCTTTCTTGGAGAAGTTAAACTTTCTTTTGGCTTCACAAAGGGTGATGCTCCTTTTTTCTTTTTGCCAACTTTGGTCCAATCTGATGGTTCGATAATGACTTCGAGAATAGGCACTGCATCTTCGGGTGCATCCTAAGGGGTTGGAATTTTCGGGTCCATCAGTTGGATAGCACTATCTCGTGTAGCTACAGGTGGATCTTTGTTGTTGACGGGGATCCTTTGTTCTTCTGGAGTGTCCTCTATTTTAGCCTGAGGAGATTCCTTAGCTTGTGATGGCGCTTCTTCAGGTAGATCCTCATTTCTGCTTACTGTATAATGCTTGGAGTTTGCTCCATCCCACCAAGTGGATTTGTGATGAAGATTTTTTGGATTTGGGGATCTGAGAGGATTTTGGGCAATCTTTTACAAGATGTCCGGTAGCGAAGCAAGATCTGCATCTGAACATCATATTTTCATAATCTAGTTTTTGCACCCACACATAATCCTTGCTAGTCAAATGGATCTCAGCAGGAAAGCCATTGTTGAAGTCCATCTCCACACAGATGCGAGCAAAGGTAGTTTTGATGTAATCCTTTGTTTCTAGACTGCGATCGTAGAAGGAGCCCAACGCATTACCAATAGCTTCAAGCGAGGCCGAGTTCCATAGATGCAAGGGAAGATTTGGAAGCTGAACCCAAACTGGAGCAGATGAGATCTGGTCAATATTTGGGTCAAAAAGAGGGCTCCAGGGTTTCATAAAGAGCCCTGAACTTCCCCAAAACCACAGACCAGAGTCAAGAATGATCTGTTTTTTCTTTGGAGAATCAAAATCCACAACAAAAAAACCTCGAGCAAAGGGATAAATAGAAATTTCCTCATGAACAAGGGGTTTCCATACCTCAAAAATCCACTTATGGAGATCAACCAGGCGAGGCCAGAACCCATTGAAGCGACAAACCAAAGCTGACTCTGTGAAATTCCTTGCTTCAATCAAAGATTCCTCAATCACTGCAATCAAGGGCGCTGGTATTTCCTGAACTATCAAAGCCGGCTGGCCGCAGGATGTCTTGCTGAGTGAGATCGGGATCGAGGGGCCCCGGTTAGAGGCAACTGAAAGAAAGCTAGCCACCATTATCCAAGCACCAAGTTGTCAGACCTGATCTAACTCACTGCGCGTTTCTAAGTTGTCTGTCTTCTAAAACTTGGCGCAGAGAGCGAACCCACTTCACGTTGCTAACCTGCAGATCTGTGACGATGGATTGAAGTTTACATTCATTACAAAATAATAATTTGTATATAAAAAAGGTTTTATTAAGTTTTAAATTATCTTGTTCACACATTAACGTATTCATTAGGAAACGCTACTTCCAAATTGATCAACTAGATCAAGTTAAATATATAGAGTCAATTTTTAATTAGAATATATTTTAATATATACTAAGTATTTAATTTTATACTATTTATTTAGAATAATTTTCTATATACTTATACTATTTAATTTTATAAATATTATAATATTCATTTATTTAAGAAAAATAAAAAAATATGATGCTCATCCATAAACATAAAATTATTAAAAAATCAATATATATTTACCAAAATATTAAATATTAAGTATTAATATTAAAAATTGAAAATGTGGTTGGATTATTTTGATATGTATTTATTTATTTAAAAAAAAATACGGTTCATTGGCAAATATAAAGTTATATATATTATAAGGTGGAAACCCTAGATGAAAAAAAAAATCCATAAAAAATCTTCAGTTTTTATTATAAAAATTAAAGTGAAAACCTTAAAAGATGATTCCTCTATAACTACTCTATAACTAAAACAAGAGTTGTATGCGACAATGTCATTGACACACATGAAAATAGAGTTTGCAAAGATGACTATTCAAAAAAACAACCGGAGAAAAGGAGAAATAAATTGCAATTTCAATCGGAAGGAATGAAATATTTGCAATTGATAGGCATGTGAAAGCATGTGGAAATATTCCGACCAATATTTTATTGTGGAAGGCATGTAGTAATCAAACTATGAAGAAAGAGAGAGAGCTCTTGTGATAAGAAGTGATAAGAAGTGAGAAAGGTTGGATTAGTCTTGTGATAAGAAGTGAGAAAGGTTGGATTAGTCTTGTGATAAGAAGTGAGAAAGGTTGGATTAGCCTAGAGGTCCATCCGCTATCGAAGGATGCGATAGCACTTTCATGTGGGGCAAGAATGTGCAAATCGAAGAGATCATTTAAAACACTGAGGCATAGACCACACAAACCGAAGACCAATTTACAGTTGCAGATGTGAACTGTTTAGGGCTTGCTATTTATCCTACATTCCTTCCATAATTGAGAGTTTGCATGAAGAGGAGAAAATTAGCATAGCTGACTCAAGTGTTCGGTTAGGAGGGATCAAACTGGACTAACCATTAACATGATACATGGTTAATGGTATTCGTATGTTGATTAAAGAAGCCCGACAGAAGGCAAAATTCTTGGAGTAATCAGTGTTGCAGCCATCATCTTCAGCTTGTCCATGAGGGAGTAATATTTCATGAATCTCTAGGGCACAAACCTTTATGCATCCTCCCATGTCGTTGGGTTCCTTCCGATTTCCCAAAGATTCACCAAAACACGAGTGTTTTTGGGAATTTCATAGCCCAACACGTTGCGGGATTCAAATGATAAGCGGGGAAGAGCAAGGGGTGACAACGGATGGAGTCTCAGCGTTTCTTTCACAACAACTTGTAAATAAAGGAGAGAAGGAAGATCAGATTCACGTACCATCCGCCCCATTCTGACTACACGTTCTAGCTCATCCTGAACCTTCTTCAACAGAGGTGGGTCCCTCAACAATTCGGACTTTCCCCACTCTATGGTCTAGACAACATGTCTGTGCCAGTGGCAAACATATCCTGCCATCGTCATCGTCAAGATATCAATACAGTATAACATGATCATAATCACTGTACTATTGCATCATACGGCTTATTTACTAAAAATTTGCCATTAAAAAAGAATACATACATAGAGGACGGCCTTTATATTGTCTCGTGTAATTTGAAACTCCATATCTTGATCTACAAAGGCCTCAAGCAAAACATCTACCAAATCTCGTGTCACATTAGGGTCGTTCTGGGCAATGTGTTCATCTATTATTTTCTCTAGCAAGTCGTCATTTATGCTATGTATGCCCTTCAAGCGTCTGTTGAGACCCTGGAGATCCATCCAGTCTAGGTATGGTACGTAATCTCCGAAGTTAAAAGGTCTACCACAAAACCTTCTTTGATCATTGAATTAATTTCTTTAGTGCATGGGAGTCTTGGTCAGTGCACTTTCTACCGATGGCCATCCTGCACATTATACCATTCACAAGAGTTGACACGGTTGTGGTAATGTTTACAGGATGATCAGAATTAACAATAGAACGAATTAGAGCAGACACAACAAGAAAATCTATCTTTTAGCACCATTTATATGTTGTGGTGTTAAGGTGGTGGTATTAGAATCACTTCCATTTTGTGGTGTTAAAATGGTGCCATTAGCACCACTTATATTTTGTGGTGTTAAGATGGTGCTAATGTTTGTTAATATTATTGGAAATTGATTTTTTCATCAGATGTGTTAAGAGAAATGCCATGTTGGCAAGTACCATAAAGTGGTGCTAAGTTATTATTGTCACATGGATATGTACAAGTAGGATATAATTGTGAGGTTTTGCACCATAAACACAACAACTTACAAATAATTATTTGTAAATAATTTAATTCTATTTTTCCATTCAAATAAATGATGAAGATAAATTATGAATTTTTGCACCACAATCACAACAAACTCAATTATTTATTTTTATATTCTTTAAACAAATAAATAGACACAATCTATTTGTGAGGCTTAGCACCACAAGCACAAAGTTCACAAATAATTATTTTGTGAATAATTCAATTCAATTATTCATTTTTAATAGTATTTAAACAAATAAATACATAGGACATTTAATATTGACAGATAATTAAAAAATAATAATTTATTATTATTGTAAAGTAGTATTAAAAGTGATTCAAATTGAAATTTGATTATTCAATTGAGAATATTGATATTTTTTGAATTTTTTGGTGGACATTAATATCATGAATAGGTTATTAACACAAAGCATGGATTTCAAATCCATGGACATGGTCAAGGGAAAAAGATCTACCTTGGGCCCTAAAAATAATTAGTTCTTAATAGTGATAAAAGTGAATTGAATTGAAATTTGATTATTTGATTGAGTATATTTTATTGATATTATTAAATTTCTTGATGGATATTAATATAATTATTAGGTTTTGAGCACAAGGAATGGGTTTTAAATCCTTGGACATGATTCGAAGGAGGAAACCTCTACCTTGGGCACTAAAAGAAGATTTTAGGAATCTATGACAATGTCATGTTCCCAATTTTGTACTAAGGAAAATGGCCATGGTCACCTACTCAATATTCATAAAAATTAATATGGTGGATAAAATAATTAAATTTCTTAAGTAAAAGTATCCTAAGGTTCTCAAGAATAATTATTATGGGGTAATTTGGCCACATGAGACCCCCTAATTCGAGTTTGCAAGCAAAAATAGCCAATGAGGGATTAATTGAAGAATGTTTCCCACTTAATTAAGTCAAAGAGGTAATTATGAAAGGAATTGGGCATTTAATGAGTAATTTGGGTCAAATGGGCGCATTGGTTAGATGTGGAAAACCTTGGTTTAAAAAATTGAAGAAGTGGTAAAATATTGAATATTTCCAACTATCAAAATTGGTTGGGTTCCTTAAAAAGGGAAAATATGGTATTAGGAAAATTACACCACTTATTGGGAAAAT